>WEKX01026565.1:802-46645 GCA_013390025.1 Pitta sordida | reverse complement strand
CTACGGGAACTGGGGTTGTTCAGCCTGGAGAAGAGGAGGCTCAGCGGTGACCTCATTGCTGTTTACAACTACCTGTGGGGAGGTTGCTGCCAGGCTGATGCCACCAGAACGAGAGGACATGGCCTTACGCTACGTCAAGGGAGGTTTAGACTGAATGTTAGGAAGAGGTTTTTCACAAAGAGAGTGATTGCTCATTGCAATGGACTACCCAGGGAGGTGGTGGAGTCGCCGTCCTTGCAGATGTTTAAGAAAAGACTGGATGGGGAGCTTAGTGACATGGTCTAGCTCTGGGTTGTAGGGTTGGGCAGTCCTATGGGTCTCTCCTAGCTCGGAGTGGACTATGCACCTGTGAGAGATCTAGGTTTTTGTTCACCACTCTGGGGTGTGCTTTCGGTATCTGTATGGGCGTTAGATGGTGAGTTGGACTAGATGATACTTGTGGGTCCCTTCTAACTCGTTGTATTCTGTGATTCTGTGATTATCCCCTCAAGTCCTGAGTCCAAGCTATTAATGAAGATGTTGTAGACCACAGGACCTAAAATAGAGCCCTACGGGATTCCACTAGTGATTGGTTGCCAGCCATATATTACTTCATTCATTATTAACTTTTGTACCTTACCCATGAGCCAATTGCTCATCCACCACAACATGTGTTTATCTATTTGTGAGTTGGACATTATATCCAAAAGGACGCTGTGAGAGACAGCATTGAAGACTTTATTGAAATCTATAAAAATACATCAAGTGGTTTCACTTGCTCAGCTAAGTGGGTTACTCTGTCTTAAAAAGAGATCAAATTTGACAAGCAGAATTTTCCTCCCACAAAGCTCTGTCTGTTGTGACCAATGACTGCATTTTCCTTCATGTGTTTTTCAGTACCTCCCAGAATAATCTTTATAACTTTACCAGGCACTGAAGTGAGACTGACATGCCTGTAGTATACAGTGTCATCCTTCTTGCCCTTTTTTGGAAATCGAGACAATGTTATCCAGCTTCCAATCAGCTGAGACGTCTCCAGATTCCCAGAAAATCACCAAGAAGGTCCTTGTCATGACATCATCCAGCTCTATAGCTATTCTTGGATGAATCCCTTCAGGCCACATGGACTTATAGGGATCCAGATGAAGCAGCAGATCTCTCACGACTTCAGGGTCAGCTGGTAGTTTAGCATTGTCACAGCCAAGCTCAGGACACTGAGACCTCTTTAATCCATCATTGGTGTTGAAGACAGAGGCAAAGAAAGCATTAAACATCCCTGCCTTGTCTACATTCCTGTTTATAATATGACCATCTTTGTCCTGTAACAGATTGATGTACAGTAAGCCCTCTTTAATTCGCGCCTCCCAGATAGCGGCTTCACCTGTATGCAGTGTGATTTTTCAGCAATTAAGGAGGCCCATTTCATGACTGGGCCTGTGTGAACTTACAGTCATGAATATTAAAGTTAGACAGTCAAGAATATTCAAATCAACCCCCATGCTGTGCCATACATACCACAGGCGTAATGTTCTGCCCGCATCGTGCTCGCCCCACTACGCTGTAAGCCAGGCAGCCATAGCAGTTTTGCTGGCCCTGTATATGTGCCGCGCCCGGCCCACCGTGGCCCACTCTACTCGGAGCGAAGTGGATGCGGAAGATCCATCCTGCGCCACGCCTGCCCCGGTCCGCCCGGAACGAAGAGGCTGCATGGTTATGAAAGACTTACACACTCTCAGGTTAGATGTGGTGTCCGAGACTTTCTCAGAGTAGACGTCTACCCCAAGCACGGAGAGGCCAGGTCTACCCACCCAGAGAGACATCGGGACAGCAGCACGTGTGGTTCTCCGCACCAGGGTCCCTAGCCGAGCGGAAAAGGGATTTTTCCCGGCATGGGGGTGCCACGGGTGCCGAGAAATGCTGACACAAACACTGACACACTGCAGGGAGGTGCCGAAACAGCATCAGAGCGCTGGGGGGTGGTGTGAAGGGGTGGGGAAAACTTGCATATTAATGAGCTGCCATTCTACGCTGACAGAGTGCTGTGCAGGGAGGGGGCAAGACTTGCAGTAATGTGGTATTTGAGGGCTGACTGCAAATTCTGCACTGTCTTTTATCATTGCTGTATTTAAAGCAAATTTTTTTATTGACCCCCACATTTCTGTCCAGCTTCAACTCCAATTGAGCTTTGGCTGCATGAATTTTCTCCATACAGTGGCAAGAAGCATCTCTGTATTTCTACAACATCACATGACCTTGTTTCAACTAAGTATACACTTCCTTTTTGCCTTACCTCCCTGTGGTGGTTTGATCCTGGCTGGGTGCCAGAGATTCACCCACAGCCACTCTTTCACTTCACTCCCCAGGTCCTCCAATACAAACAGGGGAGAGAGGAGAAGGGAGAAAAAATGGAAGGGTCTTGCTACAGCAGGAACAAGGACTATTAGAAAATCTTTTACTGTCACAGGCAAAACGAACTCCAAAGTGGGGATGTAAAGGATTTATTTCTAACAAGATTGGAGCTTAAAGTGAGAAGTATCATCTTAAAGGCAACCTTCTCCCCTACCCCTCCATCTCTTACAACAGATACCACATTCCCCCTTTCCTCCAGGAGGCAGGAGGGGACAGGAGTAGTGGAAAACCGGGCAGCTGGTGTTTCTCTGCTACTGCTCAGGGGAGGAGGCCATTCCCCTGCATCCCATGGGGTCCCTCCCACAGGAGAAAATCTTTCACGACTGTCTCCAGGGTGAGTCCAATCCCAGGGGCAGCAGTTATTCCAAACACTGCTGCCTACGGGTCACTCCACTCCTTGAGCACTGGCTGCTCCAGCATGGTCCCATCCCAAAGAACATATCATACCAGGTAGAGTTCTACCTCCAACGTGGACTCTCCTCTCCACAGGTCACACATCTCTCCTGGGACTCTGCTCCAATGTGGGCTCCACCGGGCTGCAGCCTCCTTCCAGCATCCACCTGCTCCAGCGTGGGCTTCCCTCTCCACGGGCTGCAAGTGGATCTTCTGCATCCCTGTGTTCTCTCCATTCCATGGGCTGCAGGGAGACAGCCTGCTTCACCATGATCATCACCACAGGCTGCATGGAGAAGACTGGAACACTTCCTCCTCCTCCTTTGGCCCTGGCCTTGGTGCCTGCATTTGTTGTTACAATTTCTCATGGCTCTTCTCTGGCAGTCATGTCTTCTTCCTGTTCTATTTATTTTTTTCCTTCTTAAATATCTTATGTTATCACAGAGGCATCTCTATCTATCCTGATTGGCCTGGCCTTGGCCAGTGGCGGGTCCAGCGAGGATCTGGCTGGCATTAACTCTGTTTCCATCAACTTCTTGAAGAAAAGCCCCCCCGCTAGCCCCCCCGCTACCAAAACCCTAGCCATAGCAAAACCTAATGCACTCCAAAATCAGATTCCTGCTCAGTTCAATTAAACGGACTGTCTGTGCAGGAGCTGATCACTGCTTCGCTGCATGATGTAAACTTGTCAGCTGAACAAACCTTAAATTATTTTTCATGACTGTTTTTTGTGAATAGCTCCTAATCCTTAGCATCATTGTTGAAGTAGAGAGATTAGTACCTCTCGTCCTGTCTGTTTTGGTTTGTTTTATTTGTTTTTTATGAGAGTAAAAGGAGAACAAAATAAACAAAGAATCAGAGGTAGGGTAATCACTTTGATAGAGGGAAGAAACAAAAAAAACCCACTCCTTTCCCCCCCCTCCCAACTACTATACACTAAAAATCTCACATCATGTTTTAAGTGTTCTCACATTTTGAAAGGGGCAACTGCTTGTGTCTTACCCCACTGGTAGACCAAGTTAAATGGTTGAGAATAAGTGAAAGTTCTGGAGTCAACTACTCTACTCTTGGATAAATGGGGTATTGATATTAACTGCTCAGCTCCCGTGTCTTGACAGTCATCCTCCTTCTTTGTCTATGATGCACTGAAGCTTGTGCGCTTTTCTGCACAGTTGTTTCATTTCCACAAGGGCAATGGAGCATGACTTACTCAAATTAGACTTGATGTTTAGGGAACTGTTGTCAAAGGCATGAATCATCTCAGGTGAAAAGAGATTTGAAACAGAGCTGCTCACCTCTGGGATAAATGTTCTGACAAGTATGTTCTTCCATGTTTTCATGAGTTACATTTGGAAGTTGAAAAAATTCAGAAGTTTGATAAGAAAAATATAAACCTCAAAAGCTCTTACAAAGGAAGCGAATCATCCTGCCTCTGTGTAAATAACAAATAATGAGGTGATGTAAAAACAACAAACTCCAACAAATTCTACACAAATTGTACTGCAAAACTCCTTAAATGAGGTGGAAAATGATTTTTTATGACTGATTTAAAAAACTATTATTCCCATATTGTCTGGCATGTCTCATCATTATTTCATAACATTTATTGTTGTAATATCAGCCTAAAAGTGAAATGTATGCATAAAATATGTATGCAATAAATTCTTAGATATGAGAATTTGAAAGAAAAACAACCGCTAATTTTACTGATCTTTGTTCCTTATGCTAAATAAATTTACTTTTCTCAAATTAGTGTAATACATTTCATTAGTATACTCAACCTTTTTTCACTTTTTAGTGTGAAGAATTCTGACACTGATTTGCTCTGAATTGATGCTCAATTCATTTGAAGATAGGAGTTTTTATTGGTTTTAATTACACTGTAATTGAAAGACATATTTTTCTAATACTTTAGTCAAGGTTAATGTTAATGCTACATGAAAAGACACATTTCAATTTAGGTTTGAGAGGTTTAAAATTTCAGATACTAATTTTTAAGCTAAACTGCAAAAGATTTGACAGCAAAATTACAGCAACAAGAATGAACTATATTATTTAAACACGTTAAAGAGTCTGACAAATTTATATTGGATTTCCTATGCAGATGCAAATTCTAAAGCTATAATGAATCATTAAATGATTGTGAAAATAAGTGTTAAATATTAGTTTCTGGTTCTGTCATGTTAATGTAAAATCTTATCATTAAATAACTCAAGAAGACAGACTTCTATGGATTCAATAGTTGTGAATTTCTTTTTGTTTGTTTGCTTGTTTGCACTGTAACTGGGTTTTCTGGTTCTACTTCTTGTAAGCATATAGTTGATTTTCTCCCCAAACCCCAGCTGTATATCAAACACCTTAAGCAGTATTTAGTTTCAGCTGAAGCTGTGTGTGTTATGAATGGGCAGAGGATAGGAATCAGCTATATTGAATCAACTTGTTCTGGAGCTTTTCAAAAGCAATTTCTAATTTTTATATTAGGTTCTGCTTACAAAATAGAGAATATAACCTTGATATTCACCCTTATGTGCTTCAGCTCAGTAGATAACATAATGGAGGATAACTTGGAATGGGAAGTGCAAGTTCATGGAATGTGTGTGTTTTTTTGTGTTCATACTTTCTCTAAAATTCACAGTAATGGTTTGAATTGCTATATGGGATCCCATCCACTGTGATTTTTCTTAAATCAACTGAATCTAGGATTCATAATTTCTTCTTCATAAGATTGCCTTGAAACCCACATACAAATCTGTACTTTATGGTCTCACAGAACAGAACACATTGATGTTGACAGACTGTGAGTACATTTTTGTGCAGAAAAATGGCTTGTCAATTCATTTAAATCACTACAAAAATGCATGTCAACAGACCTGGCTTAAGTTTAAACATCCTGTATGTTTAACTCATGATCCTGATATTTTCACATATAGTGAATTTAGAGCGGGGGTGTCATGATGAGTAGAATGGAGAGCAGCTTTGTTTGTCTGTCAATGTGACTGAAGTAAAAGTGCATGAAATACTTGACAATGTATTGTTACAGCATGCTGAAACAATGAACGGTGTTTAATGAGTTATTTCTCTTCTGGCAGGAGACATTTATGCTCAGGCTTACACTTGCTGCAGTGCAACTCAGTTGATTTTCTGTATCTGTCTCCAGAAAGCCAAAGATTGAATAAAGGGTACTGCATTAGTTTCTTAACTGCCAGCTAATTCCTTCCTAGTGGTGATTAGAAACAGCAAATGTGCCTATACCTTTTGTTGAACAATCCTCAAATTAATGTGAAGACAAGATTTTCCTGTATTCTGCACTGAATGCTTCAGCTGAGACCTCAATGAATGGTCAAATAGCACCAGGTTTTTGTGCAGCCCATTATGTGTGTGCAGCAGCTCAGACAGTTTCTGAGTAACTTGGCCAAACTGGTTGGACAGCAGACAAACCAGCCCATTGTACCTTGAGTACATCTGATGCACAGTTAATCCTCCGTATTCATGGATTATGGATTTCACAGTATCACAGTATTAGCAAGGTTGGAAGAGACCTTGGAGATCATCGAGTCCAACCTGTACCCAACACCAACCCGTTGTCTAAACCATGGCACTAATTGCCTCATCCAGCCTACTTTTAAACACCTCCAGGGATGGCGACTCCATCACCTGCCTGGGCAGACCATTCCAATGAGCGATCACTCTCTCTGTGAAAAACCTCTTCCTAACATTCAGTCTAAATCTCCCCTGGCGTAGCTTAAGGTCATGTCCTCTCGTTCTGGTGTCGTCAGCCTGAGAGAAGAGATCCTCACCCACCTGGTGGCAACCTCCCCTCAGGTAGTTGTAAGCAACAATGAGGTTGCCTCTGAGCCTCCTCTTCTCCAGGCTGAACAATCCCAGTTCCCTTAGGTGCTCCCCATAGAACTTGTCCTCCAGTCCTTTCACCATCCTTGTCTCCCTTCTCTGGACCTTCTCAAGCAGCTCAACATCTTTAATCCATGAATATGGGTCGGAGAGTAATATGGCAAATTATTGTCAGAAATATGGCAACTTTGGAACACTGCAAAATCTCGGGCTCCTTACAGGCAGCAAGGAACGTAGGAGTCAGGAATGCTTTGCCTGAAGCTATGAATATGGATATATGCACATATCCAGATATGTGCTGGCAAGTCCAGGCTGGCTGCCTGGGCTGGAACGGGCCCCACGTGGGTGCTTCTGTTACAGTTAAAGACTTCTTGACTCCTGGGAGGGCCAGACGGTGCCAGGACTGCAATGATCCGCCACTGTGGAACTGCATGGCTCCATGGAAAACTGAGTAAAAACTGTGGGAAAAATTTCCGCAAATATAAGATGACACAAATATGACAGCACGAAGAACTGAGGTGTGACTGTATTTGCATGTGGTCAAGAAAGGCTATGAGTGAACCAGAAACCTGAGAGGCCACAGACTCTTCCCTGTCTTGAAGATGTTAACAATTTAATAGAGATTAAGTAGAGAAGTGCTTCAAAGAAATATACAGTTATACCTCCTCCATCGCGAGGAAAGGGACAGGCCAATGCCATTGCGAAAGCCTAACCTCACAAAGAACTGCAGGTCGTTAATATGCTTGCAGGCCACGCCCATTGCCCCACCCCCTGGAACTCCGGAGGGCTCCGGAGGGCTCTGAGGGCTTCTCCCCTTGGACTCTCTAAGCACGGGGAAGCTAGGGTAGGAAACCATCTCTCTGCCTTACCATAAAGTCCTCTCTCTCTCTCACGAGAGGAAAAGTCTTTCATGACCCTTTCCCAAGTGAAATCTCGACCCAGGGACAACAGCTCTTCCATTCTCTGTTGCCCGAGAGTCATAGCACAGGATGCAGTTTTTTAAGCACTCGCTTCACTGCTTCATATATGAGCCCATCCCAAAGTACATGGTTCAGATCTTACCATAATGCAATTCTGTCACAAAACATCTGTCCAAAGGATCTCTGCCGAGCCCTCAGCTCTGGCTCTGTGTTTCTGGGCTCTTAAGACATCTGCAGCTTTCGCAGCATGATCCTCCGTCTTCAGTGTGGCCTCAGGTGGATTCTGCATCACTGGTTTCTCTCTCTTTATTCCATAGATTTGCAGGCAGGCAGACATTCTGCTTCACTATGGTCCGTTCTACAAGCAGCAGTGAGACGCCTGGAAACCCTTCCTACCCCTCCTGTGGGTTAGCCTGGCCGTGGTACCTTCATAACTTCTCAGCTTCTCACCCAGGCTCTGGTCAGGCCATCTACTTTTCTGTTACTGACTTTTTTTTCCTTTCTCAAATATGTTATTCACAGAGGTGTCTCTATCTGCTCGACCTTGATCTTCATGGCAGCAATGGAGGCCCAGGCAGGAGCTGTTAACCCTCCTCGCTGACAGAGGAAAAACCCAAACTAGGACAAATTTGTAACTTTTTCACTACTAAGTTGACTCTTCAAATGCCTTCAAACATGTTTACCAATGTAGAAAGAAGAAAAAAAAAAGCATCTGCATCTGTTTATTTTTACTTAAATTTACTGCTACTGGTTGGCCTGACAAAATATTCTCAGTGCTTTCGAATCACTGACAGATATCATATCTATTGTTTCTAATATGATAAAAAAACCCTCAAACAAAAGGAGTAAGTATATTTGTACAGTTTTCTTAGAAATCTTAATAAGAAATCAAGCAGTCTATTTTTTTTTTTTTTTTTTTTTTTTCCCCTTGGTAAGTTCCTTGTTTCAGGTTGGAAAACTAAGTAGCTCTTAATGATGAAAAGACATAAATGAACTCTGTATGTACTCGAATACCAGTCAGCTATTTGGTGTTTTATTTAACTACTTTTTTCATTGAGTCATCAATGGTAAATGGCACTCAAATTGAAATTTTTATATCATAGCATCAATAACTCAATATTTTTAAAAGTGGAAAAATAGTCACAACAAATCTCACTTTACATGTCAGTCTTTCTTAATGCCTTTTTTCTTTTCCCTGCTTGGAATTGTAAAATACAATTAATAGCTATATTGTCTATTTGCTGTTCTTAGGGAGTAAACAGTGCATGCTCTGACTAGTCCCTAGTCATCTCTGAAAGATTCTAATATCTCCAAGTGCAAAGAAGAAAACAGATGTATCTAGATTGGACAAAAGAAAAAAAAAAGGTACTTTTAATCTTATTAATTAATTTTAATATTGATAATTTTAATATTTATTAATTAAATCTAATTAATTGTCTGAAGCAATATCGTGCCTGAGTGGCTTGGGGTTTTAGTGATTCAGATTGCATTGTAACTTTGTACATTTGGAACTGAACTTTCATTGTTGAGTCAAATTTGCATTATTTCAGTCCAGAACAGTAAGAACAAATCATTGCATAATTCGATTTTTTTTTTTAATAGATAGAGGAATCCATTATTTAGGAAAAATGTTTCTCCTAACAGTTCCAACAAGCCTTTTTCATAGTCTCTTAGAAGTGTCACAATAATACTTAGTGAATGTCAATGTAAGCAGATTATTCTTTGTGGGTGTTTACCTGATGAATGCTACCTCAAACTAATTAATCCATAGGCACGCTAAATGTCTGTGGGAGCAAATTTAATTATCCAAGTTGAATTGGTAGGTTTGACATCAAAAGATTTGAGTCATACTGGCATGATCAGTGGAGGAGCTGATATGTTGTAAGATATCATCATCCTACATCTCTGAAAATTGTGAGTTTTTTTAAGGAGAAAAATAAATGAGAAAATATTTCAAAATTGCTTCTCCTTCTATTAGAGGCAGAGAGATCTCATATTAGTGTAACATGTACATGAAACGGATGTAGATCACTGTGCTTGGAGTAATAAAGCTAGTACTTTCTATTAGTAGTGTGGAAGATAAAATGGAATTTACATGAAAGATTATGGGTATGTTTGTTTCAGCAACAAGATTGCTAGAGGACAATATGAATATCTGAAAATGTTTATAATTACAAATATAATTTGAAGTATAGTATTTGGAACTGAAATGTTTTTGAACCCTTGGCCTTTGGCATTTATCTTCCTCTACTGATTCAATGTATGGTGTCCTAATAGTCCTTCATCACTTTCCCCTTATAAATTTCTTCAATACATTCCATAACTGTAACATGAATTTAAAAACATACAAACAAGCAAAAAACACGACTAAAAATCTCACCTCAAAAAACTCTTGAAACCAGGATTTTGAAGCATTTGGAGTGAAAAATGTAAAAGACTTATGAAAGCACATGATGTTCTTATGCAGATTAAACCAGTTCTCCAAGGGCTTCTTACAAGTTAAAGGAACATGTACAGATAAGATTTAAAAGGCTTTGCAGTTCATTTCAAATTAAAATTTAAAAATTCCTTTCAAACTTTTAAAACCCCTCCTTTTTTTCATTTTATGAAGTCTAGTTATCGCGCATACTATTTAAATGTCATGTTTTTTCTTCAAGATATATTATATTAAGAATCTGACTTAGGTGAAATGACCTTTGGATCTGCCTTGTCTGTGAAGATGAATGATCTTTAATATTTCTTTTCATTGATTCATTTTAACTACAGTATGGTCAGATTGCAAATCTCTCTCTCACTTTCCATACTAAGCTAATGACATATAAGGCCTGCACTGCAGTAAAATATTGAAATAAAATATTCCTGTTTCTGTGGCAAAAGGAAGGTGACATATTTTGCCCTTGACTATCAAAAATAAACAGAAAAATCAACAAAAATTGAGGTTTGAGCCTTGATTTTATGAAAATTTTATTGTAAACTGAGGACAAAAATAATCCTGATTTGTACATAATTCCTTTATTCTGAAGTGTTGAAGTGTGTATGAAGTATTTATTCTGTACTAGTAGTAGCAGTAGTAGTAGTAGCAGTACAGAGTGTTTTATAATTGTTCAAATGAAATATCTGAGTGACTTACAAGATGTCTAAAACAAAGTTTCCTCATAGAAGAGTGTTTTTGTTACTATTGGCATATATGAAGGTTGAAATCTTGAAATATTGTTTTATTTATATTTGGATACTGACAATCACTTAATTTTCTTCTTATGTTATCTCCTACAAGATCCTTTTCCTGTTATGTCTTTCCTACAAGAGTGCTTTCTAGTCTAATATTAAGAATCTCTCTTTAGACATTTCAGAAAAGACATTCTACTTAGTTTTTGAAAGAAAATGAGGAACTGTCATGATAATTCCCTACAACTAGCCAGATGTTTCAGTAGTAGAGCAATTGCCAGTTTAACAGCCAAAAGAATTCAAGAAAAATCTGAATGTTTAGAAAGTTATTTTGGGGGTTTTATTTGCAGCTGGAGATGTAACAGTAAGATTAACGACTGGATGTGGCACTTAGCGTCATGGTTTAGTTGATGAGATGGTGTTAGGTAATAGGTTGGACTTGATGATCTCGAAAGTCTTTTCCAACCTACTTAATTCTGTGATTCTGTGAAAAGTTCTATCTGCAAGTGTAGAATTGGACTAAAAGTAAAAATTTATAAACACAGTCTGGATAATGTGATATTTTAAGATTTCTAAAGATTCATTTCTGAAAATGGATGTTTTTTTTGTAGGAAAAGGATTCCTGTGGTTATAAACAGAATTAAAAACCCCAAAGTCATTATTATTAAAGACAAATAAATATATATATATAATAATATCTTATATTTAATTTCAAATAAAAGATTATTTTAATTTAAATTATTTCCATTCTTATCTAGATAATTGCCAAAAAATGAAGAAAATATGAAAAACTACTTTCTGATAATTTGAAACCACTATCTAATTTTGTTTTTAATGAAGAATGACAGATTTTCTTGAATATATGACTATTTGAAAAGACATGTAAGATTTTTTAATGTATGATCAGATTGTGCTCTATTCAACATGATATGGTTCCTTGCAGTCTGCCTTTTTAACACTTTTTTTTAGCTAGATTTAAAAATCACAAAAAGTCTCTCTTTAGTGGTTTTCTAAAGACTAGGTTTTCCCACTATCCTTATCTTGAACTTCTTATTGAAACAGATTAGTTTCAGATATTTTTTCCTTCTGCATCAAAAGGAAGAGTTTTCCTCAATAATATGCATTTTACAGTTTTTACCTTTATTGGTGTTTTATGATGCTCATTATCATAAAATTAATTAATTAATTAAATACAAATCTATTTGAGGTGTATGTGCACAACATTAATTGCTAACTTTGTAAAAATTATAATTACTATTATCAACCACTAAAGAGTATCGAACAACAGTCAGAACTTATATAATTTTATATAATAACTTATATAACAATAAGACTATAAAACTTACATAATAATTTATTTTTTTTTTACAATGAGTAGGATGAAACTGTAGAGAAATCTCCATCTTGTGACAATTAGGTAATTAGAGTTGAGTAGATTCTATAATTTTTTGTATTTTAATTTGTCCTTCACATTCTCATCCACCCAGGATTTGACTTGGGGTTTTTTTGTGGTTTCAGAATTCCAAAGTATTAGTTTAAAAATAAGTTTAAAAAAAGATCAAGAAATTAACTGATGTTTGCCTGAGGTTATCAACCATTCTCAGCACTGAAGCTGCACTCTATTAAATTGCTTTGTCTCCTCTAAAATATAAAACCCACAGGCAAAACAACATATTAAATATCTATAGTCACAAAAAACCCCAAACAAACAGCAAAAAGTCAACCAGTTCAAGATCTCCACCCACAGCCAAAAAACCCCAAAATACAAACATTAAAAATTTAATCAGATATAACTGAATATAAAAAATACATACTTACCTGAGTGACCAATATGCTTAAGTATTCTAACTTCTCCATATAGTCAGGCAAAAGAAAGACTGAAAGTTTGGATGCCCAGAACCAAAAGATAAGACAGAAATCAGAAGCACCTTTTAGTAATGATATGCAATGGAGGCTTTTGCAAGATGCTTCCTTTTGCAGCTGCACTAATGATTTAAGGAAAATCAGTCAGGACTCAAGGTAATTGCTTGCACGCTACAGAACAAGTTTCTTTTTGGCCTAAGAGCCAAGGAAGAGGGACCAGAGTGTCCCCTGCCCTTGCCAGGTGCCAAAAGAGGACCGTCCAGATTTGTCATCCTTCTTTAACCCCTTAACTTTAAACGGTTTAATACCCGGCATATTACATACTTAGCACATCATACCACCTCTATATGTGATATTCTTGATGCTAAGGAAGACAAAGTGTATTGTGCCTAGCTTCCAGTTTTTAACAAGTTAGTTCTGATAAGAAAGATCAAGGGAAGCTTAACACATGAAAGGTATTCCTTATTATGCATGCCAAACATAAACATTTGACTTAAAAATTTTGCATGATGAGGATGCTGTTTGTGCTGATTCTGTTTACATTTTTGGGGTTAGTGCCAAGGCCACCGAAATAAATCTCAGGCTTAGACTCACTGATTGGTACAATCATGTACTATCTAGTTTCATTATTAATAATTTCCTTTTTTTGTTAGTTGCTCATTGCCTTTCTTCTTTTGCAAATGAATGACATACCAAACCTTTTTGGTAGCTGAAAGAGATGTGCAGAATAATAGATACTAATGTGAAAAATGAGCTTATTGCACAGAACATCTATCCAGGAAANTCTCGGTCGCTGTACGGGTGTTAGGTGGTGAGTTGGACTAGATGATCCTTGTGGGTCCCTTCCAACTCATAATTTTCTGTGATTCTGTGATTCTAAATCTGTATCTTTCAGAAATAAGGACAGAAGAAAATTTTTAACCTAAGGTCTTGGTTTTGTGCAATCCTTTTGTTTCTTTTGAGTGTTTTTTTACTCATATCTTATGCTCTAAAAATTTAGCTCACTGCTATTTCCACATTACTCAGTCTAGGGGAGTTCCCTGAGACCCCTCTTAACCCTTTCAGAGTAATATTGATGTCACCTATACGAGTGACTCTTGTATGCAAGCCTCTATTTTTTTTAAGGAATTGCAGTAAGTTTGGAAGAAAAGAGTAAGCACTGAAGTAATGGTCCTCTAGCCCTCAACTTCAGGCACTATCTGCACTAGCTCACTATGAGATGTGTTTACTTCTGCTAGGTAGAATACGGAGCATATCTCCTGCCTCAGAAGACATGCTGAAAGTACGCATAATTTTTGTTCTACTGTGCTGTACTTCAGAGCACATATTATGCTTTTTTCAATCTATGGCATTATTTCCTTTTCAAGGAAAAAAAAGAAAAAAAATTTTATGTAATGTATTCCTTAGCTGTGAAGCTCTGCTGAAAGACTCTGCATCAATGTCTGTGTTAATGCATTTTATATAGCTGCACCCCTTCTCTGAAATACAATGATCCCCTGTTACTTGCAGGCTGTTGGGTCTGGTCTGCCTCACGCGAATCGTGAAATCCTCAAAGACAGTGAACCCACTATGTAGTCGAGTATGCCATGCCCATAGACCCGCCCCCTCTCCTAATAAGGTTTGGAGGATGGTCCTGAGAGTGGAGCTTGTTTCAGATATCTGGCTGTGCTCCACCAGGACAGGGGGCAAGCGGTGAGCAGAGGAGTCCCAGCCCCGCAGCTTGTTTCGGCCCCGCAGCTTGTCCCAGCCCCGCAGCTTGTCCCTGCACTGTGGCTTGTCTCCGCACGGTGGCTTGTCCCAGACCCACAGTTTGTCCCGGCGGCTTGCAAACAGCGGTGCTGGTGGCTGATCAGACTGAGGTTGTGGTAGGTTCTGCGCACGTGTCGAGGTTGCACAGCTCGTGGAAAAATCACCCACAAACACTGGATCTCGCAAATACTGGATCGCGAATATGTGGGGGCTCTCTGTAATGCAAAAGTTTCCATATGAGGGGTATACATAACTTACTACCCTTTCTGTAGTGTGTGAGAAGTAACCATGTGTTTGCTTACTATATTCTTAATGCTTTAAGATGGGGTGCTAAAAATTTAGGGTTGATATAAGACTTGTAGATGTATGTATGTAGTTAAAGTTATCACTAGAGGAAAAAAAGGTATCATACACCAAACAAATAGTAAACCAACTGTGTTATATTTACTACCCAATGGATCAGATAACACTTCTGAAATTTGTAGAGAAAGGTGATTTTTATTAGCAGATAATCTGGCTGTTCTCTCCATGATTCAATTTACTTTGACAGCATTTTGAGGCCACATTATTTTCCCTTTATATACAGAATGCTTGCATGGATGAGGATGAAGATGAACCAATGTCGTGGGGTGGTGCAGAGGTTTCACTTTAAATGTACAGAGAGGAAACATTTTAACCATTTTTTTTCTCTCCTTCTTTCTTCCACCCCACCTCCTTTCTGCCCCCCTGGAGTTCGAGTAGGGGGGAGAGATTGGGGTAAGTGGGGAAGACTCAGGCCGAGAAAAGTTTGGCCCCAGAAATTGCCAGGGAGAGAGGGGAGTGCCCCTGAAAAAGATTTCCTTACCAACTCATGGAGACACAAGGTTGAATTATGGAGGCTGCCATGTTTGACTGTTCTAAGGAGTCTTCCCACCCTGGGCTACCCCTGAGAATGCTGGGGTGGCATGTGGAACACTGGGAGTTGTTTGTGAAGTCACTGTCCTCTGACAAAGGGTGAAACTAAGCCACCAAAGAGACTGGGGACCTCAACTCCCTAGAAGCCTCCGTTTCCCAGGCTTTTCTCTTTGGGAATGACAGGAAGAAAGCCTTTAAACAATGTTGCACAGCTTCAACCCCAGCTTTTTGGCCTCAGTGGTGCTGTGAGAGCTGTTGCTACTGCAGACTGGCGCAGATGGAGTTGCTGCCTTTCCTTGTACTCCCTGCTTTCCCTGTCTATGCTACTGTTTCCCTGTGTCTTCCTGCTTGGACCCAGCCTCTTTGTCTGTTGAGGAGAGAAGGACTTTTGGACCTTGATCCAGCTACTACTGGCTTCTCTGCTTGTGGGTTTATCTGCCAGCTTTGCTTTCTTTCTCCCTGAGAAACCCCTTGTCCCTGAGAAGGGACAGCAGCCAATCCCTGAGTGTTGCCTGGCGGNAGTTTCTTAATCCACAAATAGTATTTACGGATCACGGAGTTTCCCGGTTGACAAAAGTACTCACGTATTCGTGCTTCTGGGTTCACATATCCACGGCTTTTCCCATCATTCACGATTGCGTATTTGCAGCTTTCCCTGTGATTCGCAGCANCTAGTGTCCCAACCAGGACAATCTGATGTTGTATATAAATATTAAAAATACAAAAATATATATATTTAATATATATGTGTGTTTCTATGTGTGTGCACATGTGTTTTTCCAAAAGAGTATTGTATATGGACATGCCTTGACTGCATGAAAAGTAGAGAAAATTATGAGCCTTACTGCAATGGAACTTTTACTATGGGGAAAAAAAATTGTGCAAGGAACTCTGAGACAGTTAAAAAGCACCGTGTCCCGAAGTCCTCTTAATAACATATTAGGACTGCTGTTTTCAGTGATGGCACACAACCAAAGCTATTACTGAAATTCTCCGGTCGTGTGTCCATAAGAGTTGGGACAATGATCAGTTGTCCTGGAATCCACTAACTGAACAAAGATTTTATAGGGCAGCCAAAAACCTGTGTTACATCACAGGAGACCTAGAAATGGAGTATTAGTATCCGCCAGGAAGTAGATTGTTCAAATAGGATTTTGCATATACTGAACCCTGAGAGAAAGTACATTAATGTTGTCACAGATACCTCTGTTACAGTAAACTCTTTGTTTACCCTTATCACAGAATCACAGAATATTATGAGTTGGAAGGGACCCACAAGGATCATCTAGTCCAACTCACCATCTAGCACCCGTAAGGAGACCGAGAGCACATCGCAGAGCATAACACCAACCTAGATCCCTCACAGTCTAGCAGGCCACTCCGAGCCGGAAAGGGCCCAACGTCATCCAGCCCTACACCTCCCTGCTAGACCATGTCACTAAGCTCCTCGTCCAGTCTTCTCTTAAACACCTCCAGGGATGGTGACTCCACCACCTCCCTGGGCAGCCCATTCCAATATGTGATTACTCTCTCTGTGAAAAACCGCTTCCTAACGTTAAGATTGAACCTCCCCTGGCGTAGCTTGTGCTGCCCCATCTTCTAACATGACTAGTTGAGTGCCAGTCAGGCACTATACAATGTTGTTCAAGACTCAAAAAATCATCTGTAGTCTGTAGTAGANCTCACGTATTCGTGCTTCTGGGTTCACATATCCACGGCTTTTCCCATCATTCACGATTGCGTATTTGCAGCTTTCCCTGTGATTCGCAGCAGTGTATTTGTGCCTTTTGCCATGATTCACAATCGCAGATGCGTGTTTCCACGTTTACCTGCTTGTGTCTTTTGATGCAATTTGAGATCATGTATTAGCTGTTTTTGCCATGATTTGTGGTCATGTATTTGCAGGTTTCTTTGCTGCAAACCTAATTCGCAGACTGGGCAACTCACAAGACCTGTGATGGGGAGACATGTAATCTGTGAATACAGATGTAAGACTGTATATATATTTATATATATATTTCTTTCAATAAACCTGGTGTTTTCTCTAGTGATTTCTCATCCATTTTTTTCTTAATAACCACCCTAGTGTCCCAACCAGGACAATCTGATGTTGTATATAAATATTAAAAATACAAAAATATATATATTTAATATATATGTGTGTTTCTATGTGTGTGCACATGTGTTTTTCCAAAAGAGTATTGTATATGGACATGCCTTGACTGCATGAAAAGTAGAGAAAATTATGAGCCTTACTGCAATGGAACTTTTACTATGGGGAAAAAAAATTGTGCAAGGAACTCTGAGACAGTTAAAAAGCACCGTGTCCCGAAGTCCTCTTAATAACATATTAGGACTGCTGTTTTCAGTGATGGCACACAACCAAAGCTATTACTGAAATTCTCCGGTCGTGTGTCCATAAGAGTTGGGACAATGATCAGTTGTCCTGGAATCCACTAACTGAACAAAGATTTTATAGGGCAGCCAAAAACCTGTGTTACATCACAGGAGACCTAGAAATGGAGTATTAGTATCCGCCAGGAAGTAGATTGTTCAAATAGGATTTTGCATATACTGAACCCTGAGAGAAAGTACATTAATGTTGTCACAGATACCTCTGTTACAGTAAACTCTTTGTTTACCCTTATCACAGAATCACAGAATATTATGAGTTGGAAGGGACCCACAAGGATCATCTAGTCCAACTCACCATCTAGCACCCGTAAGGAGACCGAGAGCACATCGCAGAGCATAACACCAACCTAGATCCCTCACAGTCTAGCAGGCCACTCCGAGCCGGAAAGGGCCCAACGTCATCCAGCCCTACACCTCCCTGCTAGACCATGTCACTAAGCTCCTCGTCCAGTCTTCTCTTAAACACCTCCAGGGATGGTGACTCCACCACCTCCCTGGGCAGCCCATTCCAATATGTGATTACTCTCTCTGTGAAAAACCGCTTCCTAACGTTAAGATTGAACCTCCCCTGGCGTAGCTTGTGCTGCCCCATCTTCTAACATGACTAGTTGAGTGCCAGTCAGGCACTATACAATGTTGTTCAAGACTCAAAAAATCATCTGTAGTCTGTAGTAGAGTCAAAAATCAGTGCCAACATTTTTTTAGATAGGTGAATTCCCAGGATTTCCTTTCAACATTTGTTGAGCCCTGAAAGTTTTCAGTAGGACTTCCAGCTACCCCAAAGTTCTGTTCAATTATAATTCCATTGATTTCAGTGCTTCAATCAATACAGTTGTATTGGAACTCATGGGAGATATAGACCTTGGTTTCACTTAGTCAGTGTGTAACTTGTAGCCCAATGAATCATAACAGTTAAGAAGGATTTTGCCTCTGTAGAACCTTGAGAATATTTATGAGCATTTGACTGGAGGAATAGAAAAACACTCTTTCTGCTGCCTGCATCTGATCTTGGAAGATGTAAACAAGGTAAAAGTGAATTGCTATTCCGTGAAGAAATAGTCTAGAATAATTTTTACTTTTCATTCACACTTTAAGTAAGTCTAAACATAAACCAGCAAGGACAACTCTGAATCATAGAAACATTACCTGAATCTTGGCATAGAATAGTGTTTTATGGGTCAAGGAGAAGAGACATTATCTACAACATAAAGTGAGCTGTTTGGCAATTCTCCAAGAAGTGAAAATCCACTTTTCCTTAGAATTAGGAAGACTACTGTGACCTAACTTCATTTATTGCATTCCGTGCATCTTCGTTCTTTTTATTTCATCAAGCACAGGTCAACTGTTTCACGGAATGTAAGAGTAGCTAGTGAGAGATATATTACCTATGTTTACTCATGCAACTGAAGAACAGATTTCTCATCCAAAACTTCTTGAAAGGAATTTGTCACTGATTTTTTTTTTTTTTTTTGGTCCTAAAAAGAATAAAGTATTAAATAGATTTTTTTTAAAATTTGTTTTTTTTTAAGTTTGGGGATAAACCTGGCGTTGACCCTACAGCAATTGTGACCAACCATGCTTTTTGACACTGAACAAGTACTTTGCAAAGAATGAATATGGACAAAAGGGAGAAATCAAGCCACAATAGGTGAGTAAACAATTACCTCATTTTCAATACAGATTGCTGATTAACAGTTTGTCTCCAGTAAGTCCTTGCAATAAATGTGAGGAAAGTGTTAACATCTTTATAAGGAATTTTCAGAATATATGACAGAATAAGTAATAAGCTGAGACAATGGGCAAAATCTGATGCACAGGAAATTCCACCTGAACATGAGGAAGAAATTCTTTACTATGCAGGTGACTACACACTGGAACAGGTTGCCCAGAGAGGTTATGGAGTCTCCCTCAGAGGAGATATTCAAGAATGGTCCAAATGCAATCCCACGCCATGTGCTCTAGGATGACTCTGCTTGAGCAGAGAGGTTGGACCAGATGAACCACTGTGGTCCAATCCAACCAGACCCATTCTGTGTTTCTTTGAATATGATTTCTTTTCCATTTACAGTAAATAATGTCAAAGCACTTACAGAAACCTTCACTTCCCAGCACTAAGTGTTCAGTTTGAAATTTCTGTTCAATTTTAGGTATTACTTTGAGTGGCTGTGCAGGATTTGCTCCAGAGAATTCTCAATTCTGAATCAACAGCAGTGTGTTTACTAAAATTCCGCTAGTTACGTACAATAACATCAGCAATTGTTGCTGTAGATTTGCAGCAGACAGAAACCTAGCCCTGTTAATTAAAAAAAGCAATACAGTAATCCCTCGTTACTTCACCCTTCAGCATTTGCTCATCCAGTCCATCATGGCTTTCTTTTCAGCGAAGCAATTTTCATGCTTATTCTCCCATTTGTGTTTTTTTTTCCCAGGGCATGTGGCCAGCATGAGAACCATATCCACTGATTGACCCAGCAAATAGAAAGAAGGGCAACTAGGATGGTAAAGGGGCTGGAAGATAAGCCCTATGAGGAGAAGCTGAAGGAGCTGTACCTGTTTAGCCTAGAAAAGAGAAGGTTCAGGGGCGACCTTATCACTGTCTATAACTTGTTGTATAGGTTGTAGTCAGGCAGGGGTTGGTCTTTTCTCCTTGGTCTCTGGTGACAGGACAAGAGGTCATAGTCTTAAGTTTCAGCAGGGAAAGTTTAGACTTGATATTAGGAAAAGTTTTTTTTACTGAAAGAGTGATCCAGATGGGTTGCCCACAGAGGTAGTTGACTCGTCAACCCTGGAGGTGTTTAAGGTTAGACTGGATGAGGTGTTGAGCGATATGATCTAGATGTAGATGCCAGGTTAGTTGGATTATAGGTTGGACTAGATGATCTTCAAGGTCCTTTCCAGCCTTATCTATACTGTGATACTGTGATTCTGTGATACTGTGATTTAAGGTAAATCAGTTCTCAGGACTCAAGATTACTTGCAAGATAGAGAAAGATTAATTTTAGGCATTGAGAAAAAAGGAAAAACCATCTTTGATTGAGCAAAATGTCCCCTTGCCCTCTCAAGTGCCAAAAAGCCTTGACCCAACTTTACTACCTCCTTATATGCACCTGCTTAATATATATACATAACACCTTGTGAATATTTATCCCATCACCTTTACCTCATAAATTTGCAGTTTGCTTTAAGCCTTCGACAAGTCAGCTCTGATGTTTCACGCTCTTTTGCTCCCTGTTTCGACTAAAATTCTGTTCTGTTTGTCATTCTGTGCTGGGAAACTAGAAAATTTGCCTTTAATATTTAACCTTAAGTTCCAAGCCTAGCAAAAGCCCTTAAAATCTATTAGTTTCATAAATCCCAATTTCTAAATTTTCTAAACATCAAAATTACACCAAAATCTATGAATTTCTAAATCTTCAAATCATGTTTGCGCATCCGTACTACGTGGCTCTCCCCTGGCAGAGGTGGGACCTGCCCACTCCACAGCAGAGGCGGGGGGGCAGTGATAGCAGGTGCTAGTTGCTTGGGTGGGGCCACCAGAAACACACTCATTTATAAGAATGTTGGAAAGATTAATAAAATGGTGGGGAAGCTTTATAAGACTGTGTGAAGGGTTTATTAAGAAAGCTGCATTCCAAGCATAGTGGTATTGAGAGCCGAGCCCTGTCACTGCCATGCTGTGGCATGGGGAGCTGAGCCGTGTAAGCACCTCGGAGTGTCGAGCCCTACTGGCATGGAACCATTGTGAGCCGTGCTGGCACAGTGCAGCAGCAGCCGGTGCTTGTCCGTGGCAGGGAGAGGTAGAGACCAGACTCCCTGCTCCTTCTTCCCGGCGCACGGCATGGGAAAGGACAGGGAATACCTCCCGGCGCTCATTTGGGCTGAAGGAGCGGGGTGGTGGGCAGGCTGCATGCAGGCTGAGCCCCCTTAATATTTGAGGTCGCACTGTATGACAGAAAAGACCCGAGCTACAAGTGCAGCTGGAGAGAGGTAGCAAAATTGTGTGTACGTGTGTTGAGTGCATACACAAGTATGTGATAGAGAGGAGAAACCTGGGCAGTAAATTAATCTAATTTTCTTCCATGAGGAGAAGAAGCAGGGTTTATGGATTGGAGACTGATTGAAGATACAGAGTGCTTTAATTCAGGTATTTTGTNGTCCCTTCCAACTCATAATATTCTGTGTGTGATTCTGTGTGTGATTTCATCATAGCCAGATAAGGGAAATATAGTCTACAAAAAAAAAAAAAAAAAAAAAAGTTAGAAAGTAAATTCCCAAACTGTACCAGGAGAGAAGTAATGATAGATTGACTGTCAAAATGAAGCCCAGCGTTACTTAAACACCTGTGATTTTGTAGGAGTCTGGTCTGATAGGTATTTTTGCTTTCTGTTTTGTTTGCTTGGTTTTGGATTTTTTTTGTATGTGTGCGTTGGTTTTGTTTTTAATTTCTGTTATTTTCATTCATGTTATGTTTTCTGGATAAATAGCAAACACTGCCTAGAACTATTTACTCAAGTGAAGAAAAGAAACAACTATGCTGGCAAATAAACACATTGAATGACTGATTACTGGACTAGATGGATTATAAGGATAAATATACTGTTCTGCATGCATGTAGAAATAACCTGACATAGAAGTAGAAAGATGAGCAATAGCTAAAACATATCTGTGTTATCAGCACTGTTTACAGCACATATTAGCTCCATATTAGATATTGTAAAGAAAATTATACCAGTCAAAACACCTGCCTAGACCCTCTGACATACCTGAAAGCTGAGGAACCACTGTTGGCAATGGCTAATTCTAGAGATCAACAAAAATTCTTTTTACACTAGCTTCCTGAAAACCAATTCTTATCTCTTTATATTTAGATGCTTAAGAATGTGAGTCTAAGAATCTTCAGATCCCCGTAGTAACTTTGGTTAATTCTTATCCTTGTTTAATAAGAATGTATAGGATTAAGATACCTTACTTGACTGTGGAATGATCTGTGAAATTCAGGGAGAAATTCCAGTCTTTGTTTATTCTGTCTGAAAATATCTTGCCTTTCTGAAACTTTAATTAGTTCTAAAATGCTTTTTCATTGCAGATGTTCATACCACCATATTGCTTAAAATTCAGTATCATAACTGTTTTATTAATCAGGTGGGTGGGGAGGGTTGTCTGTTATACAGTTAAACTCCCTCATTCGTGAGGAAGGGGACAGCCCAGAGGTCTCACAGAAAGCCAAACTCGTAAAGAAGTGCAGGTCGTTAATATGCATGTAGGCCACACCCATTGCTGCACCCCCCGGCAGTCTGGAGCGCTCCGGACCATTTTCTGCCTCTCTCCTCGGACTGTCAACACAGGAGGGCAAAGAGAACTGTTTTTGAGCCTCTTCTGACTCAGGAGACCCACCACCCCCGAGAATTTGTTGGCTTTTCCGGGTTGCTGCGGCCGTGCTTCCACAGACCAAATCCCGTGCCGTAGCTCCCCCACCCTGACCCCGATGTGTGTGCCCACGGTGTCCCGGCATGGCATCTCAGGCCGCCAGGGCTGCTGCGAGGCTGGGGGCTACTGCGAGGTTGGGGGCTGCTGGCCCGCCAGAGGCTGCTGCGGGGCTCTAAACGCCAGGCTCAGCCGGAGAAACTGCGTGCCCTCCCTGCGTGCCCTCCCTGGGGGGCAGGCCCATCCTGCCTCACAGCAAGAGCCAGCACCGCTCCTCGGCAAAGCAGAGGCACAGTGCATGCGTGCTCTGGGGGACCTCGCGGACCCTGGAAGCCGGACTGCGAAAAAATTGCTTCGCAAATGGGCGGGGTCGTAAAGGAGAGATCACGATGCAGCGGGGATTCACTGTATATTGTATTTCTATTTCTTCTAGTTTCAAATTTTTTTTCCGCTCATACATTCATTCCAGTACTGCTCAATGTGGATCTAATTTTTTTCTGAATGCATTTTGTCATATTTTTTCCATTCAACAATGCAGTTAATGCTCGTAATTCGATCACATATGAGAAGAGTCAGAGCTGAAAATCTATACATTGATCATTTAAATTGCAAAATATTTTTTTATACAACTAATGCAAGCTTTCTCTTTTTTCCTTCCCAAAGTCACTACCCAAGAGCACTAAGATATTGAGTCTTCATTCTGTTAATTTCACTAATTGAAGAAAATTATAAATGTTTAAATAATATGCAAATGAAAAAATAATTCTTTATTTGCCTCCTTGAGTTTATAGATTCATTCTATGGATATGTTATCAGAAAGCAGGATGGTCATATTAACTCATGACCAGTCATGTCCATTCATTATTCCTTCTTTTGTCCCTAGAACCAGATACCTGTAATAGTCCAATAGAGACAAGAAAGAGATATTCCCTTTTTAGTTTACCTGAGTGTAAAACCGGAGTTCAAAAATGTATTCTGCATCTTATATTAGTCTTAGCAGTTTCTTATAAGGCAGAAATGTAATGCCTTGTTTAAAATTAATGCTTTACTTGAAAATAACTTCCAAAACAAACTTTTTAATGGTAGTAGTCTAGTTCTGAATTTAAGTAAGTTCGATTTTGAACGGTGCACTAAAATATTGATTTAAAACTATGACTTATGACTGATATGTGATACATATAGCAGTAGTAAAAAAATTACAAATACCAAAATTTGATATTAATATAATATCAGTATAATGTATTGGTAAAATAATGCTACAAAAGCTCTCTCCTCATTTATAGGTTATTCCAAGTGTACCTGGCACCAATTAAAAGTAAATATTCATGAAATATTTTGAAATTTGTGAATGTTTAAAAATAAATCCAAAGGGAAAAATGTGGGACCTCACAAAAAAATCTGAAATGAAAAATCTGTACTGTTGCGTGTCCTTCTATTATTTCATTTTTCATTTTTGTGATAGGTAACTCACTATTTTCCAGAGGTGGTTTTATCTTTATGACAATTGTTTGTGTAGTCCCTTTCTTTCCTGGAGACTTTAGTCTTATTTACTAAATTGGGAGGATTTTTTTTTAAATTTGTTTTGATTTTAGCTTGATTTTTCTTTTTCACTTTAGACTTACCATACATCTGTAATTTTGCTGGCATGACTATCTTTTCTCTTTCAATGAACTTATATTTTGAAAAAGTTGCATTTGTTGACTGCATTTTATGGAGTATGTTGTCTTCTATCTCTGCTGTTTTATTTCTAAGTTTATTTTTTACTTCAAAGCAAATTTGCTTCCTAGGCTGACTTGCCGAGTTTGCTGCTACCAGTCTTGTTTATTCAACATTGAATTCTCTGGGGATGCAATGTTATGTTACTATATTTATATCTCACTGTAAGTTCTTTGGTTACTACTGTCTTGGATCATTTTCCAGGAACTTCATTCAAATAAATCTTTATTACTGAGACTAATGTATTTTAAATAATAACTTCACTCTTTCTGTTGAATCCACTTTCAAATAAGATTTTTCTTCAGGGTTTTGTATTGGTGTAATGAAATTTGTCATTATATATTTTATTATTGTTATTATTATTATTATTATTATTACTATTTATTGAAATAGGCCAAATCCTTTATTTTGTTGGTTTATTTTTATATATGAATTATCTAACCACTTTGCCATTACAGGTAGAGCATGCAAATAAGAGTAAATAGAGTTGTGTTGATTGATGCAGTATTATGGATGACATTCTACTTTCATATAAGATTTCTATAATAGTTTTTTACCAGACTAGAATGTGTTTTCTTCAAAATCTGTAATTATTATTCAGGTGAAAATTTATACTAAAATTCTACAATTTCATTCTGTTAATGGTTACATACAGCATGGTCTTTTGTATACAGGTATGCAAATATCAAGTTTCTAAATCATCACTAATTAACATTCAATAGATGGACATTCAACAAATTTTTTCTCCAACCTGAAGATGAAACAAATAGTTTGAAATTTTAGTATTATTTATCCAGTAGCTATGAGATATTAGAATTCCAATAGGCTAATTTGCCTACTTTTTCATCATGGTAGGCAACAGTATCATGATTGAATTGTCTTCAGTGCAAAAACTGCTGCACTTAAGGCTTTTTCAGGCATTCATGTCTATTTTATTTGTTTAGGGTAACCTACCAAAAAGATGTTATTTAAAAATAAGTGAAAAAACCTGTTAACTTCTTCGGCAAAATATACAATTATTAATTTTAAGTACACTTAAAGTCTGCTTTATTTTTTCCCTTGAAAATTTTCCAACCAAACATCTTTATCTTCCTTACCCTTGAATAAAAGCTGTGATCAATGAGTTGTTATCAAAAATGTTGATTAGGAGCTCATATGTTTACAATTACCTGAGGGGAGGTTGCCGCCAGGTGGGTGTGGATCTCTTCTCTCAGGCTGATGACACCAGAACAAGACACGGCCTTAAGCTACGCCTGGGGAGGTTTAGACTGAATGTTAGGAAGAGGTTTTTCACAGAGAGAGTGATCGTTCATTGGAATGGTGTGCCCGGGGCGGTGGTGGTGTCGCCATCCCTGGAAGAGTTTCAGAGAAGACTCAATGAGGAGCTCAGTGACATGGTCTAGTAGGTGGGGAGTTGGAATGGATGTGCCAGTGAGTTGGTGTTGGGTTACAGGTTGGACTTGATAGTCTCCAAGTCTCTTCCAACCTTGCTAATACTGTGATACTGTGCTGTAGCTCCATAATACAAATAACAGTTTTTATCTCTGCTGTTGGTGGCTGGAACCTTTCCTGTGTTACTGAGGCATTTACTGAGAAGATGTGCTAATTCCACATCCAGACTACTGGATTAAGTATTTTTCTGACTATTATTCAGCTTAATATCCTTGGCTATGGGTTCTGGTCTCAGGGTGCAGAAAGAATTGCAACAGCTCTCAGCAGTCTCTAGAGTTCTAACACTGAAAGGATGAATTAAAGATATTTAGATTTAGGCTTTAGGCAGATACAGGACTTTTGGCTACCAGCAATAATATACAGTTGAATTCTGTTCCCTTTCTTTTCTCTGTTTTATGCTTATGCTTTCATTATTAAATTAATTTATTTAAACTCCTCTCTAATGATGCTGTCTTTAACTGAGTAGTAACAAAATACATACATTCACTGAGCGATTCCATATGTAAATACATGGGAATTAAAGAAAACTTCTTTCTCAGTGTCCTGGTTTCAGACCTCGACAGGGTAGGGAGATACGCAGATTGTAATGGTACGAGGTCCCTGTGTGGGACTCGCTTAGGAGTTGCACTAGATGATCCTTGTGGGTCCCTTCCAACTTGGAATAACCTGTGAACAAGTCCAAGTGTTGGTTTCTTCACTTTGGACATAACAACCCCAAGCATTGTTAATGGCTGGGGGATGAGTGGCTAGAGAGTAGCCAGGTGGAGAGGAATTTAGGAGTATTGGTTGACAGAAAACATAATATGAGCCAGCAGGATGTCCAGGTGGCTAAGAAGGCCAATGATATCCTGGCCAGTATAAGGAATAGTGTGGCCAGCAGGACTAGGGAAGTTATTCTCCCCCTATACTCGGCACTGGTCAGACCACATCTTGAGTACTGTGTCCAGTTCTGGTCTCCCCAGTTTAAGAACGATATTGAATTGTTTGAAAGGGTCCAGAGAAGGGCAACAAGGATGGTGAAAGGACTGGAGAACAAGCCCTATGGGGAGCAACTGCGGGCTTGGGTGGATGGAGCGTGGCACCCATGGTTCCATGCTTGTGGGTCTGATCCCTGGGTGGGTGTTTGCTTGGGAGCTGGACTAGATAATCCTGAGGGTCCCTTCCAACTCAGAATAAACTGTGAACTGGGACTGCTCAGCCAGGAGAAGTGGAAGCTCAGAGTGACCTCATTGCTGTTAACAACTGCCTGAAGGGAGGTTGGGTGGGTGCAGATCCCTTCTCTCAGGCTGCCAGAACCAGAAAAAGGGGACATGGTCTTACGCTGCACCAAGGGAGGTTTAGGCTGGGTATTAGGAAGCTTTTTCACAGAAAGAGTGTTTTCTCCGTGGAATGGTCTGCCTAGGGAGGTGATAGAGTCACCACCCCTGGAGGTGTTTATGAAAAGATTGAATGAGGAACTCATTCATTGACATGGTCTAGATAATGGGCTGATAAGAAGGGGAGTTAAAAAAAAAAAAATGGCCCAGAGATTAGCTCAGATGGCTGGAGGTGCTCACGGCACCAGTGTTGTGAATTCAATCTCTATATGGTCATTCACTTAGGAGTTGGACCCTTCCAACTCAGAATATTCTGTGATCCTTCATAGTGGCTGCTACAGCAACGGAATCACAGAATATGCCAAGTTGGAAGGGACCCACAAGGATCAAGTCAAAGTCCTAGCCCTGCACAGGACTATCCCCAAGAATCACACCATGTGCCTGAGAGTATCATCCAAATTCTTCTTGAACTCTGTCAGACTTGGTGCTTTCACCACTTCCCAGGAAGCTTGTTTCAGTGCCCAACCACACTCTGTTCTAATATCCAACCTAAACCTCCCCTGACACAACTTCAGGCTATTCCCTCGGATTCTGTCACTGGCTATCATGTCTTTTGGATTTAGTCATACAAAATCCAAATAATATTGGTAACACAGGGATGTTCTCGTTGCTGCTCAGTGCTAAGCCTAAACCAATAACTTTCTAGTGTCTCTTGCTCTGTCCAGGTGCAGAACAAGTTCTGAGGGAGGACAGTTGGGACAGTTGACCAGAACAGGTTGAAGAGATACTCTATACCTTCAATTGCTGTTAGGAGAAGAGATGGGCATCAGTCAATGGCTGGTGAGGAAATGTATTGTCCATTACTTGTTTGTCTTGGATTTTATTCCTCTGTCTCTCTTTTCAGTACAACTACTACTATTGTTGTTGTTGTTATTATTATTGTCATTAATATTGTTAGTATATTTTATTTCCATTATTAAACTGCTCCTATTTCAATCCACAACTTTTACTGTTTTTCTGGTTATTCTCCTCACCAGAGGAGAGAAGAATTGGAGGAAGAGGTGTTCATGGTGATGGAGCAGAGATTGCCTTGCAACCAATGGCTGAAGTCCATGGTGAGGCAGGCTGTCCTCCTGAAGTCTGTGGAGGTCCACAAGGAGAAGAGGTCCACCTGCAGCCCTTGAAGGATCTCACACTGGAGCAAGTGGCTGTGTCCTAATGGAAGACATGGCCTTGTGAAGAGAGCAGGCTCCTGTCAGCACTTGTGACCCCAAGGGAGACCCACATCAGAGCAGTCTTTTCTTCTGAACCCCACAGAGGGAACCCATACCAAGAGGGGCGAGCTGAGCTCTGAGTACTGTGGGACCAGGCGGCCACCCTGGCCAAAATGCAGCCCGTACTTGTGGCCCTCCTGCTGTGTTCCCTCCCAGACACAGGCAGCCTTGCAAGGCACAGAGGCAGGGAATTCAGGGGAGAGAGCCCCTGTCACACCCAGGCAGTCTCACTGTGTTCCCTTTGTGAAAAAAGCACGCATCTTCTCGCTTCATGCTTTTGCGCTGCAGAGCTGGCATCATGCTGCCGTCCTGTCCCTGACTTCTGTCCCATGTTACCATGGGGACTAGCTGACATGAAGACAGTCCACTGGTGCGCAGGTATGATGGGCTGCCTGTGCTGCACTGGATGAAACAGAGGCGCACGGCTCCCCAGGGGTGGACAGGGCAGAGGAGACCCCCTTCACTCCCCTGACTGCCACATCGCATGAGGAGCTTCTGGGAGTGTCCCACAGCCACTCCAGAGCTGGGAGAGCAGGGTTATGGGGGGCAAATTTGCATATTAATGAGCTGCCTATCAATGTGGACGGAAGGCTTCGCAAGGGGTGGAAATGGACAAGACCCGCGGTACTGCGATATTCAAGGGCTGACTATATTGAATTTGCTCTCAACGTCCACCTCAGCTTCATGCCTACATGCATATCTTTCTGTTGCATAATTTTTCTCTCTGTTTCCTACTTTAAGAGCACAGTTGCCTATCTCAAACACTGTCAAGGCCACAAAAGGAACTGGCCTTAAGATAGGATGTTCCTAGAGATAGCTGATGACTGTTTCTTGATGCAGCAGATGAGTGAGCCTACCAGGGGAGAGGCTGGGCTTGACCTATTGTTTACAAAAAAGGAAAGGTTGGTTAGTGATATTATGGTTGGAGGAAACCTGGGATGTAGTGACCATGAGATCACAGAGTTTTCAATTGGCAGTGTGACAAGAAAGGGTACGAACCAAAACTCCATGCTGGATTTCCGGAAGGCAGACTGTGGACTGTTTAAGAAATTAATTGGGAGGGTACTGTGGGAAACAGCCCTTAATGGCAAGGGGGTCCAGGACTGCTGGACATACTTTAAGAATGAGCTCATGAAGGCACAGGAGCAGGCAGTCCCAATGGGCTGAAAAANGGATGCCTGGAAGAACATTCCTACCCCTTTTCTAGTAGGCCTGGGGGCCTTCAGGCTTTCAGCCTCTCCATGCAGGTTCTGAACTGGCACTCTACATCTTGTTACTAAGGTTTTTTTTCTTCTCTCCCAAATATGTTTATTCACAGAGACGTCTCTATCTCTATAACCTTGAATGCCATGGCAGCGACTGAGCTGAGAGCTGAGCTGTTAACCCCCTCATTGCCAGAGTAGCAAAAAACCTAAACCAGGACAGACTGGAAATTGGCTAATGTGACACTGTCACAGTCCAGCCAGCTGAGCTGGAGGTGTGATGGTTCATTTACTGGATCTCCAAGTGCAAGGAAATCTCAAACAGGGGTTAGCTTTGGTTAAATAGTGAAACTTTACTATCCCATAAAGTGGGAATCACGATAGAAGAAAGTGAGATAGGAAAGGTAAAGAGAAAAAGGGTTTAATAAGAAAGTGAGACAGGAGAAGTAAGAGAAAGGGAGTGAAAAAACTGGTTTAATGAGAGAGTGAGATAGGAAGGTAAAAAGAAAGGGAGAGAGATAAGTGTTTAATAAGAAAGTGAGATAAGAAGGGTAAAGAGAAAGGGAGAGAGAAAAGGGTTTAATAACTACCACCAGACGACCGAGTCCTCATGGCATCCCCATAGGCATCGTCTTCCAGGTAGGAAAAGCTTCCATGTGGAAGAGGCTTCCAAGTGGGAGAAGCTTCCAAGTGGGAGAAGCTTCCGAAAAGCAGTTGCTAAGGGGCCATCTTTATAGCACATGTTCTCCTTGGCCCCCCCGTTCAGCTCTTTCTCTCTCACATAAGACCAAGAAGTGTCTGAACAGTGTCCCAGGCAAGGTCAGTTTCGAGTGGCCTTTTGCCAGGAAGTGTGTTTTCATGTTGCAAGGAGAGGGCTGTATGCATATCTTGTTCTGTCTCTGGAAGCTGGCAAGATGCCCACAACATCCTGTACCACACAGTCTCTGCAAGGCCAGGGAAGAGGCATATTTTGTCTCTTCCCCTGGAACGCAGGAGAGACAGCATATCTTGTTCCACAGTCCTTTCTGGTGTAACCAACACCTTGGTTTTCACAGTCCGGTCTTAACCTCAGAGCATCAGTGGCAGGCCAAATTTTGTCAAGGACTTGGCCTCAGTTTTTAGGGGTGTATTGTCCAAATTTTCTGATGACAAGGTTGAGATAATATTCTTATGGACTCCTACAGACACCCATCCACAAGAAGGGCAGGAAAGATGATCCGAATAATTACAGACCTGTCAGCCTGACCCCAGTCCCGGGCAAAGTCATGGACCAGATAATCCTGTGTGCTATTATGCAGCAACTACAAAATGACCATGACATTAGAACTAGTCAGCATGGATTTCAGAGAGGCAGGTCTTACTTTTATTATAAATCACTAGCAGTGTTTCATAGAACTGAAAACAAACTTGTTTTTTCAGATCAGGAACACTTACGTGTGGATATATATGAGCTTGAGACAGATAGATTTAGTATAGCAATTAAACTACATAAAACACAGGCAATTAAGAAATAAGATTCATTTTTATTTGAGCAAATTATCATGTTTTTCACTTTTTATAAATGTCATTACATGAAAACCAAAGTAATGATCTGATTACTGGGCAATTAGTTTGATTGAAATCCTCTTGCCAGTAGTCCCTATCCTGAGGCAAAGCAACTTTAAATCAAACAGAGGAACTCTTCATTAAGCAGAGCAGAACCTTAGCAGAAATCTTAAGACCTGCAACACACACGTGCCCTAACCACGAACAGATCAATATTAGCCCTTCATTTGCATGATAATTACAATTTGCTAACATTGGTTGCTTAAACAGTTTAACAGCTTTACACTGTAAGAGAAAATTAGTTTCTAGAATTTGTCAAGTATCTTCCATCTCTGATCAAGAATCAATGGTAATGACTTCAGTGCAACAGAACAGGGAAGAGAGTAGTGTTTCTTCCTCTAGAACATGACTCATTTGGCATTTAATTCTGTAAGACTACCTGTAATACTTTATTATCACAGAATCACAGAATATTCTGAGTTGGAAGGGACCCACAAGGATCATCGAGTCCAACTCTTAACACTGTCTCCCTAGTGAGAATCGAACCCAGGACTCCCACACGCCAGGTGGGGACACTTACCACTGTACCAAAGTGGATTTGAAATGGCTCATTCTTCTGCTCTTCCTTTGCCCTTTTCCATCTCCCAGAAATCTGTGTGATCAAGCTATTTTTCAGGCACTGAGAGGTGTAAAACAGTAATTGTACTTGTACTTCAGTGTCCACCAATTGCAAATTGTAATCTTCGTTGTTATGATAGGTGAGGTGTGCTTCAAGTATATACGAGCAGCAGAATGATTTACCTCTCAGAAGAAGATAGAGGCATTTTGCAACATACTCCTCATTCTTGATGATATATACATCTTCTCTCTTTCGTAGTCTTGTTGTCTACTACACTATAGAGTGAAGCTGTTTTTCTCAGACTGCAAATCAATCCTAAGAGAATATTATCTTTGTGAGTAATTTCTTGAATTTGTAATCTTGAATGTGAGCTTTCTATCTGCAAGTGGTAATACATATGATTGTTTATGCAGAAATAGAGTGCAAGGAGTAATGTGCTACAAATAATCTCACTGCAGTTGCAGCTGCTGCCTTAGTGAACTCATATGTATATTATTTCTTACCTTTCAAAGACTGCAAGGTCCATATAAATAGATGTTTATTGTGAAATAAATGTAAGACCAGGTATGCATAACAGTGGAATATTTAGTATTTTTTCCAATATATTCTATAAAAGTTGTGTTAATTGACCTTAATATATATAGTTATTTTTCTTTTCATCTTTAAAAGAGAAGAATGAAACCATGATCCTTCTGAAATAAAGAAAACAATGCTATGAATAAACTTTTACTATTCAATGAATTTTTTGCATATTCCTCTAAAAATTAAACAAAGTAGTTTCTTTCTTTCATTAGAGTACCTGTTATTTTTGCACAAAAAATTTAAATTTCATTCTGGTAAAGTATAACTTAAAGTTGGATACTTAAACGTTTTATTTGGTAAGACTAGGGATTCTTTTGGGTTTTTTTCCCTCAGAATTGATGTAATCTGGAATCTCAGAGCAGAAGTGGCTACATTACCTACTCAGTAGATTATCAGAAAACATAGAATTCTAAGATGGGAAATGCATCAAAAATTCTATCCAAACAATTTCTCAGTCTCATTTTATATTAAAAGAGCTATTGAATGTAGTAGTGACCTGATTGCTGTTTACAGCTACCTGAGGGGAGGATGCAGTCAGGCGGGTGTGAATCTCTTCTCTCAGGCTGATGACACCAGAACAAGAGCACATGGCCTTAAGCTAGGCCAGGGGAGGTTTAGACTGGGTGTTAGGAAGAGAGAGGTTTTTCACAGAGAGAGTGATCCCTCATTGGAGTGGTGTGCCCAGGGAGGTGGTGGAGTCGCCATCCCTGGAGGTGTTTAAGAGAAGACTCAATGAGGAGCTCAGTGACATGGTCTAGATTGTGGGAGGCTTGGATGGATGGATGGAGCGTGTTGCCCATGGTTCCATGCTTGTGGGCCTGATCTCTGAGTGGGTGTCGGCTTGGGAGTTGGACTAGATGATCCTGTGGGTCCCTTCCAACTCAGAATAACCTGTGAACCTCTTCACACAACATACCTGTATTCTCAAATTTTAAGACTCCTATTATATTGATCAATAGACTGGAACAATTAGGAAGGTGGACATCAAGGTTTTCCTGAATCTTGCTTTTTCTTTTTAAGGAAGAGATTGTACCATGCAACAAACTGTAGGCCTGCATTAGCATAGGAGTGAGGCTAAATGCTGCATCTCCTCTGAAGAATACAAATAAATATACAGTTTGTATCTAAGCAACAGTCCTGCCTGATGCTGAAGGAGGACATCATGTCTCATGCCTAACTATTCCTTTAACATGAATGAACCCTTGGAGGCACTTGGATGAAGACTTGACTGTACTCAGGAGCTGCAATACTACAATTTCAAATATAGTGCCTTATTTCCTAGGTTCAACACAATTCTCCAAACAATCACAGGAGAATTGAACTCAATAAATGACTGCATTTTCATCAGTTGTTTAGATTAATACTATGTCAATCCCTACTTCAGTCAAAACAGTTGGGAGTTTTTCTGGAGTCAGAGTAGAAATCATGACAACCTGGTATGATTCTTACTACACAGACATCTCTGCTGAGAACAAAAACTAATTCAGTTTAAAGGATACAAAAACCCCTACAGATCTGAAGATGTTTACATACTGCAGTGGATTCTTCCCCAACATCAATACTGTAAATTTCGATAAATTATTGAGGTTTCTTCATGAAATGTAGAAATAAAATCATACCACTGAGAATAAGAAGCCATCCTTTTAAAATTTTGAAGAGCAGGGAAATGGTGCATGAATACATTTTCTAATCAGCATTTCCACTGTTCCTATGATCTTAAGATGGACAAAATATTGTTTTTTATTTTGTAAGAATCATGGAATGGAGATAAAACTGCTTAATATGGGCTAAGTTTTGCCATGTACTTATAAAGAGGTGTTTATGAAAAATAAAGTGAATTAACAGTTGACAGCTGAAAGAGTGAACGCACAATTGTGTTACGCATTGACAAAATGCTTTTTGAGATTACAATGCTTTTAATCTTACAAGCAGTAGTCATTGCTTCCATGTTGTCTCTTCAGTGTCATAGAACACTATTTTGGAAAGTAAGTTTTGTTTTAAATATCCAAGTTCCTTTTATATTATGAATGATTATAAATTAGTGAAACTGGCATTAATTTTGCTCACTGAGAAAAGATAGAAACTTAGTGACACAAATAGGGAAAATTATTCTCATTTACAATGTTTCTAGCTTTGCTTTGGGTCGTGGCCATAACTGTAGGGTGGTGTGAGAATTTAATTGATAAAGTATGTAGTTATTAATGATTTTCCTTCTTTGAGTTTTGAGAGGGCAGGGTACTAGATACTCTTGATCTCATTAATCAAAGCCACGGTTACCTAGCCGATGTTTTCTGTCAAGGTCAAGTTCTAATTCCTAGAACGTATATTTATTTGAGTTTAGTTTTAACATCTGAAAAATAGTTACAATAAGTGCAATGCTCTTAAAGCACAATAGGTGTCTGGATCCAAACCGATGTCTGAATGAAAACAAGCTGAGGAGCAGATGCCTTGTTTGTATATTCATTTTCACAGCAGACTGCGTGTAATACTGTTGATTAAACCACAAATGTCTGTAATTTTCTAAAGAGTTAATGTAGCTCTCTTTAAATGCCACATAATCAAGGATAAAATCATGATCTGTAAGATGTACTGATCTTCTTTTCATTTTTCTACTATAACAATATATATTGGGAAAGCAGCAGTCTTGATCAGTCTGACAGATAAGGAGGTAGTTTAATTTCTGTTGTTCCTGAACCAGTCTGAGCACCTGCTCTGCTCTCATGTAGTTTCTCTGCACACAGCTTCAAATACTCTTTGATGATCAACCACAGCATTTGTAATAAAAACTGAATAAGAGCTCAATACAGAAAAAATAAATGGATCTCTAGTGAGCTTGAGTGTTGACTTGAGATATAGAAGAAAATATAGTCCTTCAATATTAAATAAGACTTTCTCATGGAACTAGAGGTAGACGTTGATCTTCAGTTGTGCAGTAAAGGAAAAAATACGGGGAAGACTGTTTTTATTTTGCTAGAACTGCCAGAGGAAATTTAAGTCAAGAATGAACAGAAGTCACAGGAAAACAAAACAAACAAGCAAAATCTTTTTCATTTGGCAAAAAGACTGCATGGTGCTATTCTGTATGTGGACCTTGCACTGGCAATCTGGGCTTTGCAGTCCCTGAGCTTGAATGACACAATGCCTGGGCTTGAAAAACACCTAAGTCCTGATCTGAAGAGTCCAAGAAAAGGAGTACCAGCACAGAGTGACCTGCCTACCTTGTGCCAGTTTGTGCATCTGCATAGAAGTGAATGATTATGATGATTTCAATAAAGCAATGCTATTCATAGCACTGGGACCCTGTGCTTAATTTGAACTCTGAGTCAGTTCCTTCAATCAGACTCAAGGTTTGGTTTGAACCTTATGTTTACTTCATAATTTCTTGAGAAAATGGACTATTTTTTTCAGTGGTTGGCCTTGAATAGTAATGAGACGTTGGAACATATTTTTCCAATGAGTAGTTCAGGGGTGCGGGAAAAATGCTGTTGCCTTATTGTTCTCTTAAAAATTGTTTTCATTTGTTGGGTTTGCCTGTCTTGGTTTTGTATCATAAAACACTTGCCTAGATTCACAGATTCACAGATTCACAGATTCACAGAATATTATGAGTTGGAAGGGACATCTCATAAATATTTAGATTGCTTAGATGTGGTTTGAGCAAAATATTTTTTAAACAAAATATTTCAAGTTCTATAGTCAAACTCTGATTTCTAAATTTGAGAGCAATGATAATACTATGTTACCAATATTTAAGAATATTTACTCCTAACTGCAATGCTCAATGCCTGCCACCATTGATAAAGGATTATATATTGAAAAGCAAATGTGAAAAGAGAGTCCATTTTTGTATCAAATTCTATTCAATGGCCTCTACAAGCTTTAAGTATCTTTCTTTCTTCAGCAAAGTAATCTATTTTTTCTTTAATCAAAATTTGCTGAAGTCAATAGTCTTAAATAAAAGGACTGTCTGCAACCAAGCATGTTTGATTTTTGCTGATGACCTTTATAAACAAAACTTCCCAACAACAATAAACCCAAGATTTTTTTAATAGAAGACTCTGGCTGTTATAAATCTCTTCTGGGTCTGATAATATGTATTTCAAATCCCATTAATTAAATGCCTTCAGCAAAACCAATTTGCCTTATTGGACTTTCTGCTAGTCTATCTTAAATGTCATCAACATACAGAAGAAACCTTTGTGCTTTTCGTGCTGCTGCAGCACACAGATTGTGCAGTGTATCGTGGAAGGGCACTGTCTCACCACAGTACCATCTGCTTGAAAGTGCAGGGGGAAATGCTGAACACTTTTCTGAGATTCATGCCATAAAAACAGTGAATAGGAGCTCATTAGCCTACAGCAGCTCCCACTGTAATCACATTATATTCGTGCAGAGAAAATTGCCTGCCTGAACAGTAAGTCCTTCATATTGTTTAACTGGTTGGATGCTTTCTGCCATTTCTGTGACACAGATTGCTTTCACTCTTTTCAGTACATGAAAAATATTTAGTGGATTTTCAACTCAACTTCCTGCAATGTCTAATGGAGGAGGGTTTTATTCCTTGCATTATCGTATTTTTAGTTTAATGAAATAATTTTCTTTAGGAAAAAGGTAAACAGTCTTGATGAAAAGAAAAAAATCAGTAGTTCAGATACTAATTACAATCTTCAATTGTTTAATGGGTAAGTAAGTAGATTAGAAAATCTCTGAAATATTACTCCATTACTTCCCCCTCCTCCACGAGTCGCATAATCCTTGCAATTTAAAAACTTTTTTGATTTTGATAAATGATGTAAAATGAAGTAAGTAAAATATACTCTACAGAATTTATATTTTATCCTGATGATGGTTAAACAGAAGTGATAGATGGACAGAATCTTTTATGTTTCACAGGGTTTTTCACTCTTTTCCATGTGGCTGTGCTGGTTTGCTATAGTTCTAAACCTCAAATGGAATTATGTTACTGCTCATCTAGGGTTAGGTTTGAAAAGCACCCCAATCTACTGCCTTTTTAGCAGAATATATCAGTGAATGAAAAGTTAAAACAGTAAAATATAACAACATTTTCACATTTTTAAGATTTAAAAACTTGAGGTTTAAAAAGGCTAAGTTTTGAAACATTAACCTCATTTCTTCTGCGTGTAAGCTGCATGTACAATAATATCTTTCAGGGAGGTAAACTTGGTTGTTAATGTCGAGTATTCCATGTTATCTTTTGTGAATTCAGTTCATACAAACACTCAGTGGCTTGAACATTTTGTTTAAATGAGGTCATCAAGAGGAAAATATATAGAACGATTCACAACCCCTGGGATCTTTCACATTTGTAATGAAGAATAATCATGAAACCTGCACTCAGGGTTACCAAAGAGAAAGGTTGAAGTATTTAATTGTTTTATATTTTTTACCATCCCTCCTGGTATTCCAGTTATGACCAAACTGAGATATAATAAAGCTCTTCTGCAACCTTTAAAAATTAAACATTATGGTAGAATTAAATGCTATATTTATGGTAATGATATATAAGAAAATATAGGTATTTTAATTACATTTCCCAATATACTCATCCTCAACACCAAGCTCAGGTTTAACATCAGTCTTTTCACAGAATCACAGAAAATTATGAGTTGGAAGGGACCCACAAGGATTTTTGTGTTTCCTCAATGAATCTAGTTGCATTGAATAAATTTCTGGCCTCACTTGAGTGAAAGAGAATTTTTATAGTATAGGGATATTGAGTGGACCTTGTGCAAGAGATGGTGATCAGGCAGGCTGATTTAAGGATTTTTTTGTTCTAGAGATCTTTGTTAGCCGGGAGACTTAAACTTGGATTTCTTTCCCTCTCCAGCCTTGCAGACCAGTTAATTCCTTGAAATGATAACTTTTTTACAGACAACTTGGAGCCCCTCGAGAAGGAACCAAGAAAGGAACCTTCTCTTAAGAAGGCTTGTAGAGGAAAAAGTTTTGAATTCATTAATTCCTGGTGTATATGCCATCAAGTTTAGCATTCTCATGTTTGAAAAAGAAATTTTTCCTAAGTCTTTCCACTGTCTGTTGTTTTGGAAGTACTGATATTATTTTTCTTTACAATAGTCTTTCATTTGAGACAAAGATTGGATATCAATAATCTGATTTTTATGCAACTTTGCTCAGTGTAGAGTTTTGGAATATGAAGAGGTAGAAAATATTTAAAACAGCCTTTGTTTTAGATATTGTACTTCTTCTGAGCTACAGGCAAATTCCAAAACTTTATCCTTTCCTTGAGAGGCAATGAGAAACTGAGGGGAACCCTTTGACTTAGGTATTTTTCTCTTGTGCTTTATGTCTTAATTTGCCACCTTCTAATCTGTTTTCCCAGCTTTTTCCTTTTAATTCATGTTACATATATCCATCCAATTTCTTCTGATAAATATTTTGGATTGTCTGGAAGCACCTCTGGAACTTCATTTGGAAGCATTGAACCCCAACTGGGAAACTGGTGAATCTAGGGACGCCATGCACCTCTTACCTGGAGCACTGGAGCAGAGCACAAATGGAAAAGGTTTCATTTCTATTAAAAGCTATTGTAATTAAAAAAAAAAAAAAAAATTGTAAAATTGCACTTCAAGTAAAAACTAATAAGATTCATCTACTCCTTGAATTTAAACTTCACGTGAAAGTTTGGCATCTAATATATAAATGAAACGGAAAGACATTTTCTCTTCTTAAAATTCCCAGTTTTGCCAGATGATAAAAAAATTAATGTACTGTAACCTGTGTTTTCTGTGAAGAAAAACTCTTTGAGATTCCTCAATGTTAAGATTTTTAGAAAAGTGGTTTTTTTTTAAATCTGCTTCATCTCTGTAATATGATTAAACTGCAAAGCCAGAATTCATGCTTTCCTGTAATTCTGTACAGTTGGAATATATGAGTAATTCTAGCTGTTAAAATACTTTAATGAGTTATTTTCTTGTTTGTTTTCAAGGAAGACAACAGTAGTCATTGATAAGATTCATCTCAATCATTATTGTAGAAAAATTAAAGGTAAATAACATGTTTTAATTTCCTAGCCATTAATTTATTTTAGGAGATATGCTGATTTCACAGCACTTTTTCTAAGAGAATTATTTATAATCTGGGTTTTCTAGGTATAATATAAATGTTATTTTGGGGGGATAAAAATAGAGAAATTTACAAAGAGTTAAATGTTTGGAATGAATATACCATTTTCTTTAATTCTTAAACACTTTTAATCCCTTATGTACTTCCATTAAATCTGTGAAAATGCTGCAGTCATCATTGTGGTCATACATGTTAATCTTGATCATAAAATAAATGGGAATGCAATTTATATTCACCATAAAAATTAAAGAAACAATAATGAAAGATAGCAAACACAAACTCTAAAAGTCTTAATTGTAAAGTGCTAAGGGATTGATATGTGATTTAAGCATGACCCAGAGAAAAAGAGGTTTCTTGAACTGTGTTTTTTAAGATTGAATCTGTATCCCAGTATGGATTCAATATAACCTGCTTCAGTTATTCAACAAACAGTATGACAAGTTCCTCGCATGTCTTGGTGATGTTCACAGGTTCACAGGTTATTCTGAGTTGAAAGGGATCTAGAGGATCCTCTAGTCCAACGCCCAAATGAACGTCTACCTGGGGATCAAGCCCACAAACGTGGAACCACGGACAACACGCTCCATCCATCCAAGCCTGCCAAGAACTAGACCATATCATTAAGTTCTTCATAGAGTTTTCTCTTAAACACCTCCAGGGATGGTGACTCCACCACCTCCCTGGGCAGACCACTCCACTGAGAGGTCACTATCTCTGTGAAAAACTTCCTCCCAACATCCAGTCCAAACCTGCCCTGGTGTAGATTAAGGCCATGTCCTCCCATTCTGGTGTCGTCAGCCTGAGAGAAGAGATGCATCCATGCACCCACATGGATGCAACCTCCCCACGGGTACTTGTAAACAGCAATGAGATCACCTCTGAACCTCCTCTTCTCCAGGCTGAACAACCCTAGTTCCCGTAGCCGCTCCCCATAGGGCTTGCCCTCCAGTCCCTTCACCATCCTTGTCACCCTTCTCTGGACCCTCTCAAGCAGCTCAACATCCTTCTTAAACTGGGGAGACCAGAACTGCACACAGGACTCAAGATGTGGTCTGACCAGTACAGAGTACAGGGGAAGGATAACTTCCCTAATTCGACTGGCCCCACTGTTCCTAATACAGGCCAGGATGCCATTGGCCTTCTTAGCCACCTGGGCACACTGCTGGCTCTTACTGACTTTTCTGTCAATCATTACTCCTGAATCGCTCTCCATTTCACCATTGTCCAACCACTCATTCCCCAGTCGATAGCAATACATGGGGTTGTTATGTCCAAAGTGAAGAACCCGGCCCCTAGTCTTGTAAGGATCCAAGGTACTCAGCAAGTCTCTAACTCCCTCCTCCTGGATTACAAGGGGGTTATACTGTACCCCTACTCCTTCCACCAGCCTACTAGTCCAGTTGTCCTGCTGACAATCTGTCTTATAGTTAAAAACGGAGGTAAAGAGGGTATTAAGTATTTCTGCCCTTTCCTCCTCACTACTTACTATATTCCCCTTTGCATCCAGTAAGGAGTGGAGGTTGTTGCAGCCTCTCTTTTTACTGTTGATATAATTATAGAAATATTTCTTGTTCTCCTGAACAGAAACGTCTAGTTTGAGTTCAATTTGGGCCTTTGCCTCTTTAGTTTTTCTCCTGCATGTCTTGACAACTTCCTTAAACACACTCTGATTTACCTCCACCTTTTTCCAAAGGCTGTACATCCTTCTTTTTTCCCTTAGTTTTTTCAGGAGCTCTTTGCTCATCCAGGTCAGTTTCCTGCCCCTCTGAGTCATTTTTCGGCACATTGGGACCTCCTGCTCCTGTGCCTTCATTAGCTCATTATTAAAATATGTCCAGCCTTCCTGGACACCCTTTGCCATTAAGGGATGTTTCCCCTGGTACCCTCCCAATTAATTTCTTAAACAGTCCAAAGTCTGCTTTCCAGAAATCAAGCATGGTGGTTTGGTTCATACCCTTTCTCGTCACACTGTTGATTGAGAACTCTGTGATCTCATGGTCACTACATCCCAGATTTCCTCCAACCACAATATCACTAACCAACCTTTCTTTGTTTGTAAACAATAGGTCTAGCACAGCCTCTCCCCTGGTTGGCTCACTGCTGCATCAAGAAACAGTCGTCAGCTATGTCTAGNCCTCTTGAGTGACTGCTGGATCCCCTTCCCCCTTCAAAACTAGTTGAAAGCCCTGTCAATGAGTCTTGCCAGTCCTCAGGCCAAAACCCTTTTCAATGGACTTTCTTGGGAAATCTAAGGGATAGATATATTCAGAAAGACTAAACGTCTAAAAAGACAATTCTTATTCGAGATAAATCTCGCAATTGTGTCATTGGAAGAAAAGAACAAGTATCAGGAAGGTAGGGGGATTCTAAACTCTCTAAAACACTTCAACCTGTATAAACTGTCTTTTTCTTCATGTTATTTTCCATGCAGACTTTTTCCAGAGTTTTGGATTTGTAACAATATACAAAAAAGATAGCTCTGAGGTTCTTTTAAGATTTATACTGTAGATGCCTGTAATTACTTCAGTTTTGTGCTTGCTTTTGAGATATCACATTTCCATAAAAATTTTTTTCAAATTTTGGTCCTGTTCAGCACACTACTTTCCCTTCTTTTCATCTTAGTGTTCTCAAAAACTTTCAGAGTGTATTTCTTATTCTGTTACTTGTACCATCAAAGTGTAAGGCAGCAATGACATTAAGGTTGCTCAGGCTGACCTTCTGCAGAGCTCTCTTGGATTGATAGCCCAGCTGAAAATTCACATTCGTTAATCACCTTCAGAGGGATTTGATTTGTTTTGGGTTTGCTTTAATAAACATATTTACATTGTCTCTGTCATAAACTATCTAGATGCATCTTTACTGACTACCTTCAAACATGTTACTGAGACAGTGACAAATTATTACAGAAGAAAGATACATAATTCCTTTGTTGGAGGACCTCCCTTGGACTCCTTCCTCTTTTTGTATCTTTCTTCCGGTATATTTATCGGTAAGAATTTTGAAGTGCAAAGGTATTCCGTCTTTCCTAAAGTATGTGTTCTTCAGCTTACTGTTCATTGAAAGTCTTTATTATCTTATTTTTCTTGTCTATTAAACTATTTTGTTATTTTAGAAAGAGAAAATTGAGCTTGTTATTTTTTGTTTTGCATTCCTTATTCTTTTCAAGCTCTATAATGTAGGGGTTTTTCTGTATTTGTTTTATTTGACAGGATGAATTTTATTTACACTAAGCAGGTTGGTTTATTTTTCCATCTCTAGCAAGAAATTAGTTTTGCATAACCATCTCTAAATTAAATTAGTTTGCAAGTGGTCTTCATATCTATATGCTTTAGAGGGATTAAAATCTCAGAGTTGAGAGTCCTGACTGACCTCTGCAGCTCTAATTTTTTCCTTCTTCTTTGTTTTAAAGCAATTTGTTTATCAGTTCTAATGTCCAGGGTTTTTATCCATGAAGCTTTTAAGCTTATTAGGAACCCGCCATCTGGAACAGTATATTAGGAAAAGCTTCTCAGAGGAGTCTGTTATAATGTATTTGCTTAGATGCGTGCACTTAAAAATTGTATTTCTTCTCAGGAAGGTTTAGAAATCAACTGAAACTCATCTTTCAGTCAACTGTGCATATATACAAGTGAAATAAAATTTGAGGGGATAGGATACATAAACTAAATAAAAGCAGATAAGGTATCAGGAGGGTAAAAGTTGATCTTGATTTCTATGACACACATGATCAGACAGCAAAACACAAGCTCATCAAGTCTCAGCATTATATATATTCCATTGAGTATAACTTTGATGAATAACAAGAAGAGGTGATTAAGTTCAATAAAACTGTACTATTCTTCAGATCAACACTATTCTTATTTATTATGATCCATGTAACATTGCTGTCAATCATTTTATTAATGTGAACCCATTGGTCTTTAATTATAGAGTTAAGGTTAACAATTTTCTGAATTTAAAAAACCCAAACAAACTCAATCCTGCAAGCATAATATTTTATAATTTTTAGTTTATTCAATTATTTATTTAAATTAATTTTTTTTGCTGTTCAAAATGTATTTGTTAAATTTTGTTAGAAATATCAAATACAGAGAAACACAAAAAGAAATGGTAAATATTATGCAGCATATGATATACAGTTTCCTTCCACATGGTGCAACACCATGCAGAAACACTCAGATTTGTTTGTAGTAACACTGGTACACCTTCATATTTAGAATGGCATTACTCATATATGATAATCTCATACCTTGGAAAGCAAGTAAACATGTTAATATGGAATTGAACCCAGATGTGTTGATGCTGATGCTTCTGGCTCTAGAATGACCTTGAAATATTTTGTATTATGTAAAGTCAATTTATCATTTATGTCTTTAAACTAATGTACTGAGATCGGTGAAAAGGGAGTCACCTGTGGTTAGTGATGCCTGTAGTTCTTTCTCTCCTGTGTCTGCCCACAACTCAGAATGTTAATTCTGGACTACTGAGAGTCTTCCATGTTAAAACTTTGCATCTTCAGTAACAAGTTGTCATCATGACTGGAGGATTTTTAGACTCACAGATGTTATTGATGTTTTCATTCTTTTTTTATGAATTTGAGGAAGACCACCTTATGCTTATGTCTAAGTATTTTGAACTGAACCAATAACATTGATTCAAGAAAAAGCTGAAAGTGTAGCTGTTTATCAGTATATTGATGATATCCTTGTGGAAAGAGATGGAGTAGAGGAGGTGGGAACAACACAATAGAATATAACATCTCATTTGGAAAATCTTGGTTTGCAAATTCCCTCAGAAAAAGTCCAAAAATACTCACAAGAAGTTTTTCCTCCCATAAAGATCCCAGGGGAAAAATCAAAACTTGTTCCTAACTTACCCACCAACGGACTAAGCAAAGAGGTGTCACACTGGAACTGTAGTAGTCCAGGGCAGCTCTCACAGTGCGATCTGCCTGCTTCACCCACTGCCCCCCAGCTCAGAGATTCTGGGCACTGTGCCACAAGCTTTTCCTCAGAAGCAGAGAAACGAGTGCTTGCACTTCCTCGAACTGGACAAGGTGGAGGTGGAAATTCACTAATTACAATTATTGTGGGTATGACAGAAATTATGAATGTTTACATTATTTTAATTTTGCCTTGTAGAGGCAAGTTTTGTTGTTTTCTTTTCACAGAAAACCCCTGAGAGACAAGTGGCATGCATACATCATACCAGAATCAAGAAAGCTACTCAAATACAACCCAGAAAATTGGTCTTCTCACGATCTTAATCTTAATCCAAAAGTGCGAGAATGATTATTGCCTTAGGATTAAACAACAATGGAGCTATTCTCTATCCTTTTGAGCATAGGGAATGGGCCTGGGATGTTGATGGGAGATGGCAAACTGTTAATTCTGTGGCCATCTTGACAGAACAAGATATGCATACAGCCCTGTCCTAGCAACATGAAAACACACTTCCTGGCAAAAGGCCACTCGAAACTGACCTTACCTGGGACACTGTTCAGACACTTCTTGGTCTTATGTGAGAGAGAAAGCACTGAACTGGTGGGCAAGGGGAACATGTGGTATAAAGACGGCCCCTTAGCAACTGCTTTTTGGAAGCCTCTCCCACTGGGAAGCTTCTCTCACCTGGAAGACGCCGCCTATGGGGACGCCATGAGGACTCGGTCGTCTGGTGGTAGTTATTAAACACTTTTTCTCTCTCCCTTTCTCTTTACCTTTCCTATCTCACTTCCTTATCAAACACTTTTTCTCTCTCCCTTCATTTTACCTTTCTTATCTCACTTTCTTCAATCGCGATTTGAGTGAGCCTAGCGGGGGGAGGCTGTGCGTGACCTATTGTTTACAAATAAGGAAGGATTAGTCAGTGATATTGTGGTTGGAGGAAATCTGGGAGGTAGTGACCATGAGATCATAGAGTTTTCAATTAGCAGTGTGACAAGAAAGGGCATGAACCAAACCTTCATGCTCGACTTCC
>WEKX01026562.1:50156-63380 GCA_013390025.1 Pitta sordida | reverse complement strand
GGAGTTCAAAGCGATGATCCAATATGAATTACAGCTAAGACTCCTTTATTCAGGGTTTACACAGATACTACATATCCCATTTCTGCCAATTCATGCTCACACAGCTGTTTGTACTTTGCAATTACAATCAAGACACCTGTTGTTTTCTACAAGAAGCCGTTATCAAAACATTCCTCTATTTCTGATGTTCCAAGGCCAAGCTTGAACCGAGCCTGGGCCTTGTGCACTCTCTTAAAGGGCTAGCACCCTTTAGATTCTAACCATCTCTCTACAAAACAGTGCTGGGACTAACACTGATCTGTGTTGCACTCCACTTGTGACTGGCTACCAGCTGGATGTGGCACCATTCACCAGCACTCTCTGAGCTCGTCCTTCTAACCAATTCCTAACCCAACATAAAATGCTTCTAACCAGTCCATGCTCTAAGATTTTCTCCTGAAGCTTACCATGGGAAACCATGTCAATGTTGTGTGTGAAAAGAGATATATTGAGAATTAGGGGTTTACAACTAAAACCATAATTATTAGTGATTCTCTACTAATAAAGTTATGTTTATATTTTTATTAAAAAGTAACCTTGTATGTAAAGAATTGTTTTAAATACAGTCATACCTCTGGATTTGTGGGATTTGGGTCTTTTGAGTCTCCCACAAAATATTAAATTCACAAATTTAGGTCAGAAATTAATATGGCAAATTACTGCCATAAATATGACAACTTTGCAGCACTGTAAAACCTGGGGCCGCTTACGGCATGAGGAGTGGTAGCAGTAGGAATTTTTTCCCTTTTACTGCAGTGGCTACCACCGGCAGCAGTGCTTTGTCTGAGGCTATGCATATGCACATATGCGCTAGAAAGTCCAGGCAGGCTACCATGGCTAGAACAGCTGGAATGGGACCCACGCCATGCCATGTGTTACAGTTTAAGACTTCCTCACTCCTAGCAGGGGTGGGTGGCTGGACAGGTCCAGTGACATGTCCCAGGCCCCTGTCAGATGACAGGCACCCATGGCTGGGCAGTGGTCATGACTGTGAGGTCCAAGGCAGCTGGGGGACCCCATCCAGGCATAGATAGACATGTCCCTGTGTGTGAGACTGTCTGTGGGTGGCTGTGGAAGCTTTTATGCAGACTTTCTCAACAGTTTAATGTTATCAAACTGCGATGAGCACCTTTGGAGTGACCGTGGTGGCTACACTGCCAGCAGCGGAGGCAGGGGTCTGTAGGGGTGTGGTGCTGGGATGGACAATGGAGAAGACAGAGCAGAGCCCCATGTGTGCTCAGCCAGCTCACGGAGGAGGTCAAACCCCTGGCTAGGCTTAAAGTGACAGGGGAGGGCATGGCTTCTGCAGAGCTGCACTGAGTATCCATACCTGCACATGGCCCGGGGCAGACCGGGGGCAGCCAGCACAGAAGCATCCCCACGTGGGGTCCAGTGTGCTGTGAGGCATGCCACGGCCACATGTGTTAGACTATGTACTATGTATATAAGCCTTTCATGATAGAGACTGGCCACAGAGACACACAGGAGTGAAGCAGGGACCGTGGCACAGGACCGTGCCATGCCATAGGACCACAGGACTATAAATGCCACATAACCTCGTGCGTCAACTGGGAAGCTCCGTGAATCACTGAGGCAGACAGCAAACAAAATTTTAATGAGTCGCTGAGGCCATGAATATGATAGCACGATGTACCAAGGTATGACTGTAAAACATAGCCTTTTAGATGGAATGTTATTCTGCCCTTTGATTAGGGTTGTGTTGAAGTTTAGAGTAAGATCCTGGCATTCTTTTCCCCTCCCCCATCAAATCCGATAGAATAATCTCTTTTCCTTGAAGGGAAGTGAAGAAAAAAAAATTATTTATTAACTAAAATACACAGATTTATAACTGAAATCCTGCTCCAGAGAGCTTAGGAACAACAACAAAAAAAAATCCTGTTTGTTAATGTCCATTCAGTTTTTCTCCCCTGGACTGGAGCCAGGGGGGAAAGGGACTAGAACCAAGTTCCTGGCCAGATATGAAGCTTCCCAAAGCAGTTGAAATCCTCTTCTAGTTTGGGTATGTCTATGGAAAAGAGTCCAGTGCCTCAACTTCTCCAGGGAAAGCAAAAAAAACCATGCTCCGATCGCCACTGCGCTGCCACTGAGCAGCAGGGACCACCGCTGCATTTCAGAAAATGCCCTCACTGCTGTTGAAATGCATCATTCCATTTTCTGGAATCTACCACTGTCACTGAGGGGGAAAAGGTGCTACAAACAGCACTGACCAAAACAGCAATATGGAACACAAAATACAAAGATGCATTCACTACACGCACTACAATGCCAACCTATGATAGGTTGTTTTCACAGGAATGTTGGAGAGATGTATTTCTAGATTACAGATAACACAGCTATTGTGTTGGTAGATCTCTTTTATAAAAAGATATCCTACCCTTGAATCCCCTGTATCAAGAAGTAGTTACTTGAATGAAAGATGCCTATAGAATTATAGTGCGCATGTGCAGGCATAACCAATCAAGAGTTGTGAAAGATCATCTCTGCCTCCTGATAGACAGCTCTGACCAATCGAACTCTACGTCCTAAGAAATTACTCCAACCAATCAAGGTACAAGAGGATAAAAAGTCAAGTCAACTGCAACCAGGTCAAGCCCCTGGCTTTGGATGCCAAGCTCCTGGTGCCATTAACCTTGCTCTGCTGTCTCAGTTAATTTTGTTAAATAAAATAGTTATTTACTTGTTAAATAGAGTGAGCCTCTCCTGTTTTTAACAATGTGTCTAGCTACAGAAGTCAGTTTGTTGAAATCCAAACTTGCTTGCCAGATATTTTAATTGGTCTACAGCTGTCCTTGTGCGCAGGGTGGGGCAGATGAAAGCATCCTGATGCAGAACTATTTCCCAAGTTACAGCTGGCAGGTTGGCTCAGACATCTGTGAGTATTTGTGCACTGGAGTGTGTGGTTGAGCTAAAGAGTGAGGCAGAAAACAATACTGAAAAGGCAAATGCTTAGAAATTATTTCAGTTGTCTGGTATGTAATTTGGTTTTAACTTAGGAACATGCTGAACTTTTCTAACTGTAGGAATTCATCAGAAGCAATACTTCAAGGGAAAGTTTTTATTTTCCATCTTCTAGGCTGCATTGATACTCAATGGAATATACAACTATTCAGCAGCTTCACATCACTTTTGTGTTAGAGGAAAACATTTTCATTTGCATGGTTGTGATCTTCTCAGCAGAAAAAGTAAGAGCTGCATGATCACTGGCACAGTCTTTTCTTTCTCCCCATTTGTTCTTCTTCCTGGGAAAGAGGGCTACCACAAAGTGGTGACAGGAGATTTCATTTTGCTGTGTCTTACTCAACAAAACATTATCCTATAAACTCATAAGAAACCACATATGGATTATAATCTTCGCTTTAAAAGAGTGTGTTTTTTGGGGGAGCATATGCCAAGGTAAAAGTCTGAAAAGAGTTTAAAAGTGACCAGACTTCAGGGCTCAAATGACAATCTACAGTGAGTCAATACCAAACTAGCAAGCAATCTGAACTGATCTTTTTCAGTTGCTTAACTAAAGCAGATTGATAAAACCAAAGGCAAACTTGTAGATGGCACTAAACTGGAGACAAAGGTGGGAATCCATAGTAAAGCTGTGGAGCTTTAGCTCAGAGTGATCCTGAGAGACTTGAAGTTTAGGTCAAAAAATACCTTCTCAAGTTCAATCAGGGAAACAAAGCTCTGCACCTGCATCAAGTAGACATCAGTGCCATTTCAGAATCAGCAAATTGAATATGGTTACAGTGGATATCAGACTGAATTGGAATTAGCAGCACACTCTCTTCACAAATTACATATGCCACACCTCGAATACTGTATTTAGTTTTGCCTAGCCTAGTGCAAAAAATGTGTTGAAAAACTCACAAGGGCCCAGTGGCAGGGTATCAAGATAATTAGGAGCCAAGAGTATTAGTAAGTCTATGACACAGCCTACAAGGAGATACTGAGGAAAGTTTAATCCAAAATAAAAGAACCTAAGGGTAGAAATCTGTGAGCAGCATACAACTGGTAGAAGGATGGTTACAAGGATAATGGACCGGGTGTTTCCCGGAAGTGACAAATGATATCACAGGGAGAAATGATGGCATGTTGTGGTTTTGGATGTCCAGACCGGATACAGGAAGAAAAAAGAAATNAAACCATCAGCAGTTTGTCCAGCGTTACCTCTCCATCTTCAGTCATGGCTTAGACGGATTCCGCGTTCCTGGTTCTCTCTCTCTCTGGTCCATAGGCTTTCACCATGGTCGGTCCAATTCACAAGCAGCAGCAGGATGCCTGGAAGAACATCTCTACCCCTTCTCTCGTGGGCCTGGGGGCCTTCAAATCTCTCAGCCTCCCGACGCAGGTTCTGAGCTGGCACGCTACATCTTACTACTGAACTCTTTTTTCCTTCTCTCCCAAGTATGTTATTCACAGAGACGCCTCTATCTCTATAACCTTGGAGGCCAAGGCAGCACAGAGAGCTCAGGCAAGAACTGAGCTGTTAACCCCCTCGCTGCCAGAGCAGCAGAAAAAACCCTAAACCATAACATCTACTAAGCAGAGTAACACTAAAACAGAATGATCATCAGGATGGTACCCAAAAATATAGTAGAATCTCCATCCTTGAAAGTTTTCAAAACTTGGCTGGAAACTTGGTGACATGATCTAACATTTCTTGACTGGAACTACAGGATCTCCACTGCTCCCTCTAATGAGCACTTCTATGATTTTATGAAGAAACCTGGTAGAAAAGCAAATGTAGAACATAAGAGCAAGGGTACTGCACTGAAGAGAGGAAAAACATATTGAAGATAAAAGATAAAATAGCACTGAAAAAGAGCTGCTCTCTTCTTAAGCATAGATGAGGAAAGATTGACTTAGTCAGGGCTGGTATTAGAAAAAATTTGTTCACAAAGTACTCCCAGGGACATGGGAAGGGAAATTGATCTACAGAGGGGGAGCAGGATGTGAGGGAGAGAATTCAGGTTGTGGACCAACCTGAAGAATGGGCAGGTCTGCATAAATAGGAATCTTCTCATTTATATCTTTTCAGTGCAGTGCAGCAAGAACTATTATACCAAGATAAAGAAAGTACTTTAGTGGTCTTTGTCATAGTTTGGGAACGGTATTTCCCAATTTATTCCACCCACTAAAAAAGACCATACCCTACTGCCCTTTCTGCCTCCACTGGAAAGCACAAAAGGCAGAGATCACGGGTTGAGATAAAAGCAATTTACAGGGAACAGCAATGGGATAAGAAAATGAACTGTAACAGCACCAATATTAACAACAGAATGTATAAGACAAAGAAATTATTTATACATCAAATAAAACAGTATCAGGCCATTCCATCCACCATGTTTTCTCTCACCAGAAGGAACTGGTGGAATAAATAGACCATCTTAAGCCAGGGAGAGTCCCTTTCCCCAGCCCTGGCAATGATGTGAAGTGGTATCGAATAATATCTGGGTCCTGGCCATGCTCCCTGTCACAAATGAGTGTTTTAAGGGTGCTAAAAGAATCACCAGCAAAGGTATCATCAAAAGCAAGTTTAATATAAAATCAATAGCATAACAAAGTTTGTTGGCAAGGTTTGCTTTGCTACTTACTAGATGATTAAAGCACACTAAGAAAAAGCAAATAAAGAAAGTCTAGAGTCATTTAATATAAACAGAAATAAACTCAAAACTATTTATGAGGAGGCTGCGGGTTGAGGAGTAAAAAAGATAGGAGAGAGTAAAGATAAAAAGAAGTACAGTCTAAAGTCCCAGCAGCACTGAGCTTAATTTAAATTTAATAGAATTTAAACTTAATAGCACTTTAACCTAATGGCATTTGAACTCATCTTACTTCATAACTGAAGTTAAACAGTTTAGCAAAGGATTCATATAGAATTTACTGTACCACAACAATAATTTCCTTATACATCTAATGTACTTAAGAATCTAGAAGAACAGCATTCCTAGTACATTTGATATAGCATATTCACACTTGTATGAACACAGACATAAAAATTGTGTACCAAGTACCAGCGAAAAATTCCCTCAAATTTAGTGAAATACTCCCTTAGGATCCTTTTGCATCTTTTAAATGGGTAAAGGGTTGGGCCTCAAGGAGTGGGATTATCAACCCAGGATACATCATCATTGTTCAGGGATCCTGTAAGTAAAGAAAACTTTAAAGTTCACCGGCTCTGAGAGGCATCCTTCTCAGAGGGAGATTGCTGGTCATTACCCACCATAATCCAGGAGAGCCCAAAGGGTCTCACTTTGGACTGCCATTTATAAAGCTGCAAGAGAGGGGGCTTTAGTCACAATAATTTTTCACCCTGGCTGCGATTCAGATTGGTAACTTTCTCTGAAAGTTTCATAACAAAAATTTTATTCCATCTGGGTTGTTATTCAGTCAAAAAAATGTTTCCAAGTCTCGTAGTTAAAAAGCAGGAGCTCACTAGACAGCAGTATTTTCTGGGCACAGACCACATTTCTGGTATACTCAAGAGGAGCTCAGGTGCTATTTACCAAGTGGAAGGCCCAATAAACATCTTTCACATAATAGTGCAGCCTAGAAGGGTAAATGTATCACCACCGCTCCTCAACCACACCCCTCTCCTGGCAGCTGCAAAAAATTAACCCTGTCCTGGCCAAAGGTAGGACATAACTCTACTCTCTAAACAGGAAGATGGAGGTGATGGTGACCAGGAGACTAATCAAGGACTGCTGCTGTGAGAAAGGCATGGAGATATTAATTCCAAACATAACTGGATATGTACAAGTTTGCCCACTGACAAGCTTGGTGTGACTTAGAAGAATAATTGAAAAAGAAATAGAATGAGTAATAAGAACTAATCAAACTGACTGAGTAACATAAATGTGGGAAACAAGTGATAGAAAGAAATTATGAAGCAACAATATCCATGAGAACATATCAATTTCACAAAATCAGTGAAAAAGCTATTCTTTTCACTGTGAAACTGTAATCAAATAGCCAGTAGATGAGTCAGAAAACAAGAAAATCCTAAACTACCAGAGCAAGAAACATAATATTGACTAACTGAACCTAAAAATACTGTGGTGAAGCTGATAAGACTGTATTTGGGAGGAGTTAAGCCACAATTTTTTGAAGTCTAACAAGGTTAATAGTCCTGCCCATCATACAGAAGCTTAAACAGCAGTTATTGTAGAAGTCTAGTAGGATGGTTGGAAATCTTTTGGAGGAAAGTAAAACTTACTTTCCTAAGCTTTATAAGCTAATGAAAGAGTTATCTGGCATGAGTGTTACCTAGCAGCATATAGAGAACAGAGAGGGAAGAAAGATACTTAAATCAAAAGTCAGTGTTGACATAAACTGGGCTTTAAATGAAGATGCACATATTCTTGCCTGAAATTCCATTTATAGTTGTTAAAGAAATCAGGTTCTGAAACAATCTTCCAGTAGGGGATGAGGAATTTAAAAATTAATATCTTTTCAAAGTGGAATTCAAAATGTTTGGAGTTTAATATCTGAGTTCAACATCTCCAGTAAAGGAGACTGAGAGTTGTGGTTCCAGAAGTTCTTTAATTCCTATTTTCCTTTATTCATGTTTCATTATCTTTCAATGCTACAATCCTTCCACAAAGGCAAATTTATGTTTTATTTTGAAGACCTCTTTGTGGATTTTAATAAAGGAAGTATAGAGTATTGATTATAGACAATATAGACAAGATAGACAATTCTTTCATTATTTTAAATGAATTAAGAACATTCATAAACAAAAGAAAGATAATGCTACATTTTTATTGTTTGCATGTAGTCTTAGATGAGGCTCTATGTATGAAAGTAGCAGTTAAAGTCATGAGCAAATATAGTTTAAATTAATTCTTGCCTGTCATGCGATTGTTTAGCAACGGCTTCCATTCTGTAATAGGATTTGATATGCTTCATGTGTAATAAGTTGCCTCTTGAAAAGTCATTGCAGTCAGGTGAAGTCCCAGGTGACTGGAAAATGGAAAGATTGTACTCATCTTTAAAGAGGATAGAAAGTAGGACTCTGGCAACTACCAACCTGTCAGCCTCACCTCTGCATGTGGGAAGATCATGGAACAGATCCTCCTAAAAGTTATGCTAGGGCACATGGAGGACAGGGATGTGATTTGAGACAACCAGCATGACTTCACCAAGGGCAATCCTGCCTAACCAACCTAACAGACTTCTGTGACAGAGTGACTACATCAGTGAACAACAGACGGGTTACAAATGTCATTTATCTAGACTTCTGTAAAGCCTTTGACAAGGCCCCCCACAACATTCTCCTGTCTAAACTGGAGAGAAGTAGATGCCATTGGTGGGCTGTTAGATGGATAAGGAATTGATTGAAGAGTCATATCAAGAGGGTAGTGGTCAACACTCAGAGGACATCAGTGAGAAATTATTTCCCTCAGAGAACCATACTGGGACAGATGTTATTTAATATCTTCATTAACAACATAGACTATGGGACCCAGTGCAACCTCAGCTAATCTGCAGATGACACCAATCTGAGTGGTGCAGTTGACTCATCTGAAGGATAGGATACCATCCAGAGGGATCTGGACAAGTTTGAGAGGTGGATGCATGAAAATCTCATTAGGTTTAACAAGGCCCACTGCAAGGTGCTGTGCCTCTGTTGGGGTAATCACCAGCATCAGTACAGGCTGGGGGATAAATAGATTGAGAGCAGCCCTGCTCAGAAGGACTTGGGGGTATTGGTGGATGACAGGCTGCACATGAGCCAGCAACTTGCTGCCCAGAAAGCCAACCATGTCCTGGCAGTGTGGCCAGCAGGTGAAAGGAGGGGATTCTGCCCCTATACTCCACTTTAGTGACACCCCACCTGGTGTACTGTGTCCAGCTCTGTGGTCCTCAGCACAGGAAGGATGTTGACTTGTTGGAGTGAGTCCAGTAAAGGACCACCAAGGTGATTAGTGGGATGGAGCGCCTCTCCTAGGAGGAATGTCTAAGAGAATTGGGATCATTCAGCCTAGGAAAAAGAACGCTTTGGGGTGACCTAGTTGTGACCTTTCAGTACCTGAAAGGAGCCCAAAAAAAGATGGAGAGAGACTTTTTACAGGGGTATATAGTGACAAGACTAGGGGGAAAGGTTTCAAAGAGAGTAGTTTATATATTAGGAATTATTTTCTGTGAGGGTGGTGAGGCATGGGAAAATGTTGTCTGGAGAAGTTGCAGATACCCTATCCCTGAAAGTGTACAAGGCCAGATTGTTTGGGGCTTTGATTGGCCTGGTCTAGTCAAAAATTTCCCTACCCATAGCAGGGATGTTGAAACTAAATGATCTTTAAGATATCTTCCAACTCAAATCATTCTATGATTCTGTGTTTCTGTGATTCTATGATTCTGCAATGCTGTGATTAAGACTTTTGTTTGTTCAACAATTAGATTTATATATATTCCTGTAGTAATTAAAGTTTATGTGCAGATTACATGGTTATAAAAAACCTCCCCACAAGCACAGAAAAGCAAAAATTTCATCTTGCAAATGCTTACCAAGAGAATATATATGAACAGATGCTGAATTTAAGTGGATGTAGTGCTTTATGCAAGTTAAGACTAATTTATTAAAAAAATTAATAATCTTTTACTATAGAAAGTTTTATTCTAGGGACTAACACAGCTAACTGTATGTAAGGCAAGAACCCTCTTGCCTTTTACTTCCAAGATCCTTTCTTCCCCCTATGCTAATTAGGGTGCCTTGGTACATTTCTTTCTGCCCAGAACAGTACAAATTATATTATCACACAGACATTTGGTCAATTTTGTGTATATTCAAACAATTTGGGCATTTTTGAGGAAGCAAAATCTTTCAGAGGACAGTGACTATGTTTGCAAGTTAGGAATACCTAGTAAACATCCAGTGACAATTCCTGGAGGGTTTTAGAAAGCAATAAATGTTGTCTCAAGGATAAAGATAGCCAGTTCCACAACTCAATTTCTTGCAGAGGAACCTTCAGAGAATTCTTTACCTTGTGGCATTTTTGTACATTGCAGTTTACTTAGTGTTCCAGGATGTTCCTTTAATAAAAGGCCTGTTATTATGTTGAATGAATGCCAGCATGAAGTCATATTCCTTCCTAGATGGGTGATAGCTGGACTTCATAATACTTTTTTGGTTTTATGAGCTCAATAAAAAAATAGATCAGATACACAGAGTTACTACAATGCTAGAGATCATTTCTAAATTTTGACATTATTAAAATAAGTTAGAAATTAAGGTATGTACCACAAAATGAGAAAAAATTGTGGTATTTTTCTGCTAGTGTTTTTTCAAGATCATCACAAAGTAGGACACATATGATACTATCTTAATTATTGGACTACAAGAATTATAATTTGTATGACTGACCCTATATTTACTGGCACTTTAAGCATGAAAAAGAGGTTTGAAAGAAATTACATTTGAGATTATTACAGGGAATCCTCTCTGTATCGCGACCTCTCCATTACGACGTCGCGCATTTGCGATGTGAATTTATTGCAGTTTTGATTCCACCATTTGTGAAATTTTGCGGCTCGCACATGCATAGTGCCTTTGCTGCACCGAGGGGCGGTGCCGGAGTTCCCCGTGAGGCGGTGTTGGCCCGGCTCAACGGGGTGGGGCCAGGAGTCACGCTGTCCCCTGTTACTCTAAGCGCAGCTGGGGAACTGACCCCCCCGCCGGTGCGTGTTACTGTTTCCATGGCTACAGACGGGGAAGGGCAGTGCCCCAGGAAAGTGGGACTGGGCTGGCCACCGGGACATGCTCACTCCGCTGCCGCAGCTGAACCCCCCCCGCCCTGGGTGGCCCTGCCGGCGTGTACGGGACTGCAGCTGAACCCCGCGCTGCCAGCGGGGCGTGGGGCCACGACACCGCAGCTGAACCATCTGGCGCTGTCCCGCGCTGGCAGCTCGCGCTGGGACGGCCCGGGGAGGGGGAAGCAGTGCCGGGGTTTGCGCTGTGAACACACAGTCACAGCAGCCCGGAGAAGCCGACAGATTCTCGGGGTGGCAGGGGTCTCCCAAGTCAGAGGGGGCTCCCGAGTCAGAGGGGGCTCAGCTCCCTTTGCTGCCCTGTCCTCAGAGAGTCCAAGGGGAGAAGCAAAAAAGTGCCCGGAGCCCTGCGGAGTTCCGGGGCGTGGAGCAATGGGCGTGGCCTGCATGCATATTAACGACCTGCAGTTCTTTGCAAGGTTAGGGTTTTGCGAGGGCTGTCGCCTGTCCCTTTCCTCGCAATGGAGGGTGTAAAACTGTATTATTATTGTTGTTGTTGTTAGATTTCATGTATGTTAAAACTTGTGTTGATCCTGCAATTACAGATACAGATATAGCCATCTGATATAGCCTAGTTTACCCAAACTATAGACTAAACATGTTTTTGGCAATCTTAAAATAAACCTCAGAAGCAAAACAAGTGTGACGGTTGAATTTCTAGCTATGAAATGTACTGTATAAAGGAAGAGACTGATAAAATTCAACTGAACATCATTCAACACACTAGGTAAAATCTATCAGAGAGATTTAATTAAAAGCTGAACATGAATAATTGGATGTACATACTGAAAAGTCTTGGATTGCCAGTTAAGGCTCACAACTTAGAATAGGCACATATCTAAAAGATGAAATATCTGAAAGAAAATGATATATAGTTGTGATCTGGATTAGTATTAGAAAAAATAAGAAAATAAGGGTATGAATACTCGGTTGCAAATGTAGTTTTGATCTTGTTCCAAAACACTAAGAAATTACTCATTTATGTTTTGATGAATGCATATAAAGTTACTAATAACTACACTAGAGTAGTTTGAGATTTAAATTCAAGCAGCTGCAATGTGTGGCATAAATACTAGATATTCCAGACATATTTACTGTAAGCAAAAGTGATGTCCTTTCAGTTTCTTAGGATACCACTGCGGTGACAAATATTAATATACTTGGCTTTTTTAGCACTGATATAAGAATTTGAACATTTCCATCTCTTGACTTTTGCACAATACTTAAATAATGTAGTGGAGTTTTGTTCTTATGATTCTATATTATTCTATTAGTTTATCATATGCATAAGCTCTCCAAAGCCAATCCTACAAAGAAAGTGAAAAACCAAGCAGAAGAACTGAACCAATAAGGTAATACCGTTGATTTACTAATTAGATGTGATAATGAGGGTTTTTTCCCCCAATCAGACGTTTCTCAATTCTGATTATATCTTGATTTGAAAGAAATGGAGTTAATTTTTGGATCTTCAATATTACTATCATCAGCCTTAACTGAAATGCCGATGCTGAGAAATCAGCAAATACATTGTTTTAAGAACTCATCTGACAAGCAAGACATCTTCAGATGTATCAGGGAATACAAATAGTGATACCCTAAGCAAGCACAATTTATCATCAGTATTCCTAGTGTCATCTCAAGCTAATCTAGCTTCTGGCTTTGCAAGAGACACTGAAGGACAGAGAAGAAAGCTCAGAATCAGAAAGTGTGTCTGTCTTAAACTGGTTTTTCATATAGGCAGTAATATCTACAGGTCTAGTCTTTTCACTGAACCTCCAGTTATAAGATTAAAGACAACAAACTTCTTGGACTTTAAAGAAACTAATTATCACAGAATCACAGAATCAGGAAGGTTGGAAAAGACCATAGAGGTCATCAAGTCCAACCTATCACCTATTACCTAACCTAGCCAAGCCTGTTACCTAACCTGTTGCCATCCTGATAACAACACACCATCCTACCTATAACACACTACCCTAATATCTAGGTCATGCCACCAAGTACATCATCCAACCTTTTCTTAAACACCTCTAGGAACGGTGACTCCACCACCTCCTTGGGAAGCCCATTCCACTGAGAGATCACCCTCTCTGTGAAAAAGTACCTTCTAATGTCCAGTCTAAATCTCCCCTGATGCAGTTTAAGACTGTATCCTCTCGTTCTACCACTTGTAGCCAGAGAGAAGAGACCGACACCCAGCTGCCTGCAACTCCCTTTCAGGTAGTTGTAGAGAGCGATAAGGTCTCCCCTCAGCCTCCTCTTCTCCAGACTGAACAATCCCAGCTCTCTCAGTCGCTCTTCATAGGGCTTGTATTCCAGCCCCTTCACCATCCTTGTCGCCCTTCTCTGGACACGCTCAAGGATCTCAACATCCCTCTTAAACTGAGGAGCCCAGAACTGAACACA
>WEKX01026562.1:0-37257 GCA_013390025.1 Pitta sordida | reverse complement strand
GGCCTTCAAATCTCTCAGCCTCCCGACGCAGGTTCTGAGCCGGCACGCTACATCTTACTACTGAACTTTTTTTCTTCTCTCCCAAGTATGTTATTCACAGAGACGCCTCTATCTCTATAACCTTGAAGGCCATGGCAGCACAGAGAGCTCAGGCAAGAACTGAGCTGTTAACCCCCTCGCTGCCAGAGCAGCAGAAAACCCCCTAAACCATAACAGAGTGGAAGAAACAGCATATCTGGAAGAGAAAAAAGAGCCAAGGTAAAAAAATATAAGTATAGGCAAAATTAGTTTAGTAATGAAGAATCCAGTCAGCAAAGTACAGGGTAGAAAAACAGAGGAAGCTACTACTCTATACCTTCCTTGAAGTCTCGGAAAAACATGCTTGTTCTTATCATGTACAGTCAACCCTCTTCCACTTTGTGCACCCCATATTGCAGCTCCACATATTAGCAGCATGATTTTTCAGCAATTAAGGAGGCCAATTTCACAACTGCGCATGTATGACCTGACATGCATGAATATTCAAAGTAGGCAGTTATGAATATGCAAATTTCACCCCTCGCAGATGCCCGCGCCACGACTTGGCTCAGCTTGGCTTGGGGTGGCTGGCCCGCGCTGCGGCTTGGCTTGGGGCTGCCACCTGCGCTGCAGCAGCACAGCGGAAGCGAGCCGTGCGCATGCTGCTCTCGCAGTGGCTTGGCTCCAGGTGAGGAGGCTTTGTGCAGTTAAGAAAGATTTACACACTTTCAGGTTAGATGTGGTGTCCGAGACTTTCTCAGGGTAGACGTCTACCCTGAATGTGGAGAGGTCTACCCACCCGTGGAGACACTGGGACAGCGGCGGAGAAGCTGCCTGCACCCGAGCAGAAAAGGGTTTTTTCCCAGTGTGGGGTGGCCAAGGGCACCAGGATGCACCAACATGAACACCGACACACAGCAGGGCAGCTCTGAAACAGCACCGGAGTGCCGGCGGGTGGTGTGAGGGTGCGGGGCAAATTTGCATATTAATGAGCTGCCATTCTATGGAGACAGAGGACTTCGCAGAGAGGGGTCAAGACCTGACTATACCTGGAAACCATACAAGAGAGAGTATGTTTTTCTAAAGGTTATTCACCTATAAAATTTCGAATGTCACCATCAGTTATTCCATTAATTTCAGAAACTGCAGGCTGTGGATTTAAACTTTTCTGCTAGCAGACCACTTTATGGCTTCTGCTGCTTCAAATATAGGAAATTACAGAAATTATATATAAGGGGTACATATCTAGTTCTGATACTCCATAGGCTTAGGGTTGTTAGTCTGAAGTGTCATGCAATAGACATGGTGTGTGGCTTGTCTGCAGGAAGCAACAGTGGATAACTCCATAATAAATTTCAAGAATTTTTCATACTATTGATTATGGAATTTTACCACAATGTGATATCACANTCCGACTGACCGCACTGTTCCTAATACAGGACAGGATGCCATTGGCCTTCTTAGCCACCTGGGCACACTGCTGGCTCATATTGAATTTCCTGTTGATCATTACACCTAAGTCCCTCTCCACTTCACTAATCTCTAGCCACTCCTCCCCCAGCTGATAGCGGTGCATGGAGTTGTTATGTCCGAAGTGAAGAACCCGGCACTTAGTCTTGTTAAACCTCATACTGTTGGAGCCTGCCCATCTCTCCAGCCTGTCAAGGTCCCTCTGAAGGGCCCTCCTACCCTCCGTGATTTGCATTTCATTTCCCTTTCTAATTCCAGTCTGCCTACTTTTTTCCCTTATGTCCTTGGTCTGGCATGTTTCCGCTCTCAGTATCATTCTTCCTTCAATATTTCCTCTTATTGCTCTGAACAATCTCCTGTCCAACATTAGTTGGAAATTTTTCTTTTCTTGCCAGATGTTCCATCTTCCTCTTCTCAACCTTCTCCCTGATCTCATGGTTTAAGATTGCAAATCTTAACACTGACAGAACAGTTGAGCAGACTTCCTCAACTTAATTGTGTTTTCCAACAACACTTCAACCCACAGACACCAGCAGCAAAATTACAGGGGTTTGAATCAGGATCTTTAATAAATGTTAGAGAGTTATTTTTATACAGGGGTTTATGGAATTTGCCTTCTTCCTTTCTTGCTATTGTTTATTTCTTTTTTAAGTCTGTAATTTATAAAACTCTTCTTGCATTTAACCTTTTCGTAGAAAGATTAAAGACAACTTCAGAAAATAAAATAATGGAGAGAAACATAAAACTGAATTTTCACAGAACGACTAAATGAGAATTTTGCAACCAATCCCCAAAATTAATTGGGTTTTGGAATTTTTTTGTTTGTTTGGATCTTTGAGGAGTTTTTTGTGTTTCTTTTTTGGTTGGTTTGGTTTTACTATCCATTTCTTTTATAGATTTAACCTAGAATGGTTGGGCTTGAAATGCACAGTTGCCAGAGAAGTATCTTTTGCTGTCTTCAAAATTACCCATTTCTTGTCATGACAAAAGTGAGTTCATTTGGTTTCCAGAGGATTGTTTTTTAAATTTTCAGCCTTTTGCTCTGTGTTAATTGTACTCTAAGTACCAATTTCGCTGATCATACTCTATTTTTACATCCAATCTATAGCATGGAACAAAACTGACCTACAGTTTTGAGGAGTAACATTTGGCTTAGTAGTAAAGTTATCATGAAGCAAGCCACTCCCAGCTGCATGTTTCTGTTGGCTGATAGTAGTTCATGGCAATCTATTTTTGTTATTGGAAATACTGCAATACTTTGCATTGTGAGCCAAGTGAGATAAAGTTGTCCATTTAAAAAAATGAGAGACTATAACATCACTGGACATGTACCTGGGAATAGAGTTTCAGTATCTAACATGGAAAATCTTAGATTCTGATTTTCCAGATTGAGCTGCCATGAAACTACAGCTGAGGTGTTATATCCATGATCAGATGCCGAAACCTCCCACAGATAGATATTCTCTTCAACACAAGTGGTTAGGAAACAATGACTTCCTGAGAGCAGCAGCACATCCCATTTCCTGGGCCTCACTGAATTTTGAAATCAACAGAGCCAAGAGATGCTGTTTTACACAGAAGCAAATATGTCACCTACTCAGTGAGCAGTAACATCTTCCCTGTAAAGCCAAAGAGTTTGCTGCACTACATTCAGTGTCTGCCAATCGAGTATCTTATTTATTAAAAAACAGTGGAACATATTGTCAAGAGAAGTTGTGGATGCCCTATTCCTTTCACTGTTCAGGACTGTCTTGGGTGGGGCTTTGAGCACCCTAGTTTTATGGAAGGTATCTCTGTCCATGGCACTGAGGTTGGAACTAGATGACCTTTAACATCTTTTCCAACCCAAACCATTCTATGAATAACACTCTTGAAATGTTAGCATTTGCCCACCCATCTGCTGTTCAGAACATAGTCCTAAACCCTACTGAAAAAATTCTTCTTTGAGGGTGGGTCACGCATAGAAAAACACAGCTTACCATTACTATAAATTACTTTTGTGCAAGGGACAGAAGAGAGAAAGAGACAGAAAGTCTTAAATTTCAAATAAAACTCATCAAAATTATTCTTTCTCACAACATATATTTAGAAAAAACTTTGTTGTATTAATGCATAAAAAATGATGAAGTTTTCCCTTTTGAGATTTTAATGAAAATTTAAAACTCTGAAAAGCAAACTCTGTAACTCTTATTTACAAATTCATCAAAAGATTGTATTTCATGGAAATATTATTCTTCATGACATACTACATTTAAAAAGAAATTAAAACAGTCTTTAAAATATGTTTTTCTGAAAGTAATTTTTGCCATTTTTAAGTTATTTTAAATTAATTACCTTTATTTTATGTAATATACTATTATAAAAACAAGTATTAATAAAAATACTTTAATCATTTTACGAGAAAATATTTAACAATATGTTTTTATTTCACTATAGGAAAAAACCACAAAAACAAAAATACTTTTTCTTGGAAACATAAGATCTAGTTCTCACCCAACTATATTTTTGGCCCACACAGGCCCTAAGCACTCCTCTAAGAACAGATGTGCTATGAAGGAAGAGCAATAATAATGTTTTTCTTTGTTTACAGCATTGGATTTGGCTTAACTGAATTTAATTATTTCAGAGCATACATTTTACATGGCCAGACTACCTTGGGTGACTTCCATTCACTTATAAAATTCTAATGGGACATCAAAGTGATATTTTAATGATGTCACCAGAGGTGTGTTATTAGCAAAAATTAGATTTGCTAACAGATAATGTAATGAAACACCTATAGCTATGGCAATCATTCTGGTACAAATGGGATGAATTCTTAAAATGTTCACTATTGCTTTTTGAGGTCCCAGAAAAACATTCATATGCACTGGTCAGCATACACTTTAGATGTCATGCTTGTATTAGATATTTCAAATTGAACTGGAATTAAGGGAACTGTTCTCTGTACTAGCAATATATACAATATACAATTTTAATAATTGTATAGATTAGACCTGCATTCTGTAGGTAAATACACTATGCAACCAATAGTATCAGAAGGAAGAAGAGACTGCACATGCTCAACTAAAAAGCACTGAAAAATTTTGTTTATCAGGAAGATTCTCAGCACATTTTCAGAAAGCCCATACTTTTAAAATGCCTGACCTTTTGTGAATTTCTATTCCTCAGTTTTGGAGTACCTATCAAAGTAAAACCTTTTGTTGACAACCAATAGGTTATCTATCTCAATAATTTATCCTAATTAAAAGTGAGAAAATCATGGTGCACTGAAATCCCAATGAAGTACTAATATCAGAATAAACAATTTTAAGTAATGAAATTCTGAATGTTCTTTCTTTCAGTGTGGTTTCTTAGTGTAACGGCGAATCCATATGTTTATGATATGCATGACTAAATTGAATTCTGCTTTTAACAGGGAGAAAATATTTCAGAGTTTTTAATATAAAAAGTCAAAGCCCACATCTGTGGTTTTCAGGAGAGTCCACCTAACACTTTGAAAAGTAAAAGTCTAAGATTAGGTGTGCCGTTTTTCCTACGAAAGAATAAATAGCCTGAACAGGCAGATTGAGCTTTGCGGTCATTGAGCTCAAAGAAAGGATTGTCTTCACAGAGAGTGGAAAGGCATCAGTGTTTCTGGACTATCTGTACCCATGCATGCAGGTCTGCATCCCTGTTGTTTCACAATAGTACTTGAAATTGCTGGTTCTATTTCTGCTCATTTCTCCTGACTCTGCCAGTATAGCTACCTGAACAACAGAAGGCAGGGTGATGGTGGTGGGAATGCTTGTCCTCATCTGCTTGCTGATTCTTGGGCATCATGTTTTCTGCAACATAGAACTCTACTAAATATTCCTAAACAAATAATTTCCAGATACCTAATCCAGAATTACACATTGACTTTTAACTATTGCTTCTTAAAAATCTCCACTGCAAGCTTATCAGCCAGTCACTTTAGTGTGAGCAGCATAGCGCACTCTCTATGTAAATGGCATTTGTTCTGCAGACATTGCAAGTTTCTTTGCAGCATTTTAACATTTGATTCTGTTTTTTCTGTACCAGTTTTAGCCTAGATCTACTTCTTGTCTCTTTAAGTTCAGGTCTATTTCCCTTATTTTTGAGATTCTTTTATTAACCAAGATAAAAGAAATTCTGACAGGAGGCGCACCTGTTTATAGCTAGTTTGAATTTGACTGAGTATAATTGTATTAGATCAGAACTGTGTATGTGTTTGTGTATGTGTATATGTGTGTTTCATGGTGCACTGAATAAGATGAGCCATTTTTCACAAATTATCATTTTAATTTTAGCTGTGTCATATCTCGTGTTGTTTTTCTCCAAATATTTGGAGATACATTTATATATATTTATATAATATGAATTTTAAAATTTGAGAAGACAGATCACTAAGAATAATATGATATGATCTACTATATAATTAGTATAAGCAGCCACCTTTAAATTCATTCATATAAGTAGGAAAGAAAAAGAGCTCCTGGGATATTTGACATACTTACACATATTTGTCTTGTGGTGCTGATGCTTTTCCATTCCCATTCATTAACACTGAAATAGCGGACATTCACTTCCACCCATGAACTGACTTGTGATTCCCTCATATTGTCTGAGGTTATATCTCAAAATCCAGAACACAGCAACAAAATGTGGCACTAAGTCGGGTTCTTCCCTTTTTGGTTAGCTGGTGGAAATGATCTCCAGGAAAACAAAGCATTTGGCACACTGTGGCTGGTCTCAGGAGCAAAAGGTATGTTCCTGAAAATTCAGAATAACAGCATGTATTTAGCCCAGACTTCAACAAATTAAGTAACTACATTACACTCTGCTTTCAAAATCACCTGTGCCATTAATTATAAACACTACGCTGTGTGTAGTGCCCAAGACTAATGAAGTACTGAAATAGGTACTTAAAATAGGACTCCAAAAAGAAACAGTATACTTATCTGGGCCATTATCCTTGATGAAAAAGCACATGAAATTTGCAGTAAAGGAAAGTTTGGATAAAACAATTATTTGTGGGATCAGCAGGATCAGCATGGCTTTTCATGCCTAACTTCTTTGATAATGCCAATCAGAACACAGTTTATAGAGGTCCATGGACAAGACTGAAAGACCATTTCGATTCTGCATTAAATGCGTCACATAGCAATGATACAATGGGCATCACATTCTACACCAGAGCAGAGACATGATGCAGAATAGTTTCATTTTTTGTGTGTTTTGTTTACAATTTAAGACTGATTTGATATTTTGGAAATATTCAGTAGGTGGCTACTAATGCTAACTAATTTCATTAATAGGTTTATCACTTTTTACACCTGCTGTTCAGGTTCATTATTTGACTTTCTGTAAGCAATAACAGTTGTTCCCTTGTCAGAGAATCTCTCAGCCAGCAGAGAGTCTTATCACACATCAGTGGCCCTAAGAGGCAGATGATGGAGGAAATAGTTTGGCAAAAGTGTGATAAAAGTGTGACATTCCACTTAATAATTATGTTTTCATTACAGTAGATATAGTGTCATCTACAAATGGTTTTCTTTCTAACCAGGCCATTTGAGATCTATGCTGAGTAAAAGCAATTGTCATTCTGCATTTCAGCTGGGGCAATAGCAAATGGGTCTAATGTAAAGATGTCTCTGACCTAGAGGAGCCAACATGTTCTCAGCCCTGCTGACATCATGTTGGATAAAGGCTATTCTGCTGTATAAATAACAATGCCCCCTCCACACATATTAAAAGAAAACTAGGATCATTCCTGGATTATTCTAGCTGGCTTCCACCATTTCTGTAAGAGGTTAAGAATGCACAGGCAGCTTTTAATTTCTTTTCCTATCAAGTGCATGTCATTTCAGCAAGCAGATACAATTTGATAAAGGCTCCTCATAAGAATTATTATGAACATTTTATTTTAGAGGAGGAAAAAATGAATAACTGTTTTCCCTTTCCTTTGTGGCATGCAAGCTCCCTTACATTTGCGCATGATGCAAACTTCAAGGAGAAAGCAGTTAGTATGTCAGAGAACCAGCAACGATAGCACTTGAGCAGAGCAGTCTGCAGCAGTCTCTTTAGTTTCACTACAGGCACATTAGTCTGGATGTTAGCTGCTTCTCCTTAATTGGATTGCTTGCATAAATTGCAATACAAGGTGGACATGTGATAGCTTTCTTTTTCACCAATCAGTCGTGTCAAGAGAACCTTATGTATTTTATACAGAAAGTAGAAAAAATGATAATTTCAAGAGATGAGAGGGTGGTGCAGGGTAAAAACTGATATTCTTCCTTTATAACAGATAGCCCCAAGTTGTGGAGGCCATTATTTCTTGCATTTTCAGAGCAAATGAACTTGACAGATGGCTGTGTCACCTAAACCCCTACCTACCAACTTGATTATGCAGAAAACAATACAATAGAAAAGAAATCATTACTGAAGGAACCTGGTTAGTCCACAGAGGGCTGAGCGGTGCAGAAGAACAAAATTACAGTTGTGGAATTGAACAGCAAGAATACATTTAACATAAAGTGGGTTACAGCAAGGCAATCAGTCATGGCTAAAGCTATTGTCTAGGCTTGCTTGCATGGTGTATGAAGTAATCTGTCATCTACCACTGAATTTATGCTAGTTTATAGCAGAAAAATACAAAGGTTTTGCCAGGGCATGTTCTGATAGTCTTAAGCAGCTCAACTATGGAGCTATGAAATAAAAATTATGGGAATTCAGGACATTTAACTGCTTTCAATCTGTTTTGGAGGACATTAACATTGAAGTAATTTCTTCTCCCTTCTCCCCTGTTACTCAGACATTAAGCAAATTACACCACTTAAGGAACTACAAAACAGACAAATACCCAACACTAGTCCTGAACTACCATTACTCCATAAAAAGTTACTCTGGATTTGCTGGAAGTCTGGCTATGGCAGCTAAGGAATGACATCCAACAAGGCAGGAACAGAACAGAGCAGAACTTATTCCTTGTGACCCAGTCTCCAATTTGTTAATTTTTTCACATTCTTTGCAAAAAGGTGAAATCTCTTATCAGTGCTATTACTATTTCTCAGAGGTATTAGTATATGATCTCATACACAAATTGCAACAAAATGGGCTTCTATTCTCTTTCTGTTTGGCCCAATACTTTCAAGCAATACTATATACCACTATAGGCTTCAGGATGTACCACCCAGTAAGACCTCATGTTAACAAATTGTTTCAATTAACTACTTTTAATAAAACCAACATCTTCTAGTTTGTCATTAACACCATTAAAATATAATTTTTAACATGCCATATAATCCATACAAGCAGAAAGTTCAGTTGCTTTCCTTTGCAATTCCTTCTCAAATACTTATTGAGAAAAGTCATGTTGTCAATAGAAAGTATTTCATTATTTTTTTCTTGGAGCCATGACTGCATACTTTGTTCATAATAGCAAGGTATCTTGCTCAAATACAGTCATACCTCTGGATTCGCTGGATTTGGGTCTTGTGAGGCTCCCGCAAAACATTAAATCTGCAAATTTGGATTGGACATTAGTATGGCAAATTATTGCCATAAATATGGCAACTGTGCAACACTGCAAAATCCCAGGGCCGCTTACAGTGTGGGGAGCATAGGAGTAGGAGTTTTTTCCCTTTAATGGCAGCAGCTACCACAGGCAGGAGTGCTTTGTCTGAAGCTATGTATATGCACATTTGTGCAGGGAAGTCCAGGCTGGCTACCATGGCCGGAACAGCCAGAATGGTACACGCCGTGCCATGGGTTACAGTTTAAGACTTCCTCACTCCTCACTCCTGGCAGGGACTACTGGCCAGGGCTGGTGACACAGCTCAGGCCCCTGTCAGATGACAGGCACCCACGGCTGGGCAATGGTCATGACTGCGAGAACCAAGGCAGCTGGGGGACCCCGGCCAGGCATGGACAGATGTGTCCCTGTGTGTGAGCCCACCTGTGAGTGGCTATGGAAGCTTTTATGCAGACTTTCTCAATGGTCAAATGTTATCATACTGCTGTGAGCACCTCTGGCGTGCCTGCAGTGGCCATGCTGCCAGCAGCAGCGGTGGGGGTGTGTAGGGCTATGGTGCTGGAACGGACAGCCAGCACCCAGCAGGGGTCAGTCCCCTGGCTAGGCTTAGAGTGACAGGGGAGGGCATGACTTCTGCAGAGCCGTGGTGGATATCAGTGTCCCACATAGCCAAGGGCAGACCGTGGGCAGCTGGCACTGAAGCATCCCCACGCAGGGCTCCGTGTGCCCTGAGGCATGCTGTGGCAGCATGTGTTAGACTACATACTTACATACATAAGCCTTTTATGATAGGGACCGGCCACAGAGACACACAGGAGTGGGGCAGGGATCACAGCAAGGGACCACGGCATCTAAAGGCGTGACAGGACGTATTTAATGCCACTTAACCTCCGCAACACTCATAAGGGAGCTGTGCTGGGTATCACTGCCCACACGCTGCCCAGGGCAGAGCAGGTGCAGCCAGCACCGAAACATCCTCGCGCGGGACCCCGGTGACCAGAGGCATGCCATAGCGTGTGTTAGACTACATAATATGTGCATAAGTCTTTCACGATAGGGACCAGCCATGACGACACACAGGAGGGGGGCAGGGACCATGGCACGGAGCCATGGCATGGCAAAGGACTATGGGACTATAAATACCATGTAACCTCCTCAGCACTCATAAGAGAGTGATCTGTGGCTGTCCCCGGCAAGCAAGAGGTGTCGCCCGCCCCTTGCTAGGGGGTGGGCCAGTCTCACACCACAAGGACAGGGAATGTGCATGCGTTGACCAGGAAGCTCCACAAATCAGAGGCAGATGGTAGGAAAAATTTCTGCGAGTCGCTGAGGCTGCAAATATGACAGCACGATATACTGAGGTATGACTGTAGTTGTAACCAGATTTTATTGGATTTTTGTTTGTTTGTTTGTCAGGAAATGAAGATTGAATGTATCACTTCGATTTATTCTAATTCTTTTTCACAAAACAATAATCAAGCCATAAACTCAGAGAAGAAAAGCACCTAGACTACAGTTATCTTCACATAGGAGACCAATTTGATAGATGTTGTCTTCAGTACTCAGATTTTGTTCTGTAAATTGCACAAAGTTTAGATTTTCTAATTCCACTTATTCATTTCATAATGTATCAACTTTCGTACAATCTTCAGACAACTAAAAATGACTAGTGAAAGACTCAATCAAAAAGAAAGCCTGATATTCATATCACCTATGAATCAATTCAACCAAATTACAACAAAAAAAGCACACACACACAAAAAAAGAAATACACTGTCTTTTCTCTTAGTTAGAGGAAAGATGTATAGAATATATAGAACCTCAACCTGGATTTTTATTTTTTTTTTTAATTCAGTCAGAATCTTTTGTGTTGATATATACTTATTTATATATATATATGTCAGCTTTTTTACTGTTGGCATAGTGAATTTACATAGTCACTATACAGGTACATGTCAGTAACTGCAAATTAGGACTCAACTAGCTAGTAAGACACAATTAAATTGCATGTATTTACAACTCCATCCAATGACTTCCCTCTGTAGTGGTGTGTTGGAAGAAGTGTTTCTCAGCACAGTTTGGTTTTCAGTGTACTATAAAGGAAGTTACACCACCCCTTCTTCCTGTTTTGTACCACATCTTTCTTTCAAACACAACATGATATGTATAATAAAGCTAAAGAAAAAAAGACCTCCACATTAGTTAGATTTTAAACATACCTATAATTACCATGCACCTTTCTCTACTCACCTCATTCTTTCTTTCATTCACGTGGGGTCTATGTCCAGATTTAATACTAGGTGACTTTGTTCACAGAGGGATGAATTAAAAAGGTTAGATGGGGGTGATAGAGAGTCAAGGATATGGAGAAAAATTAGTAGAGTGGGTAAAAAACTCTTCCTACAGAACACAGTGGACTTCTCTCCAAGAAATAATGCTTCCTCCTCATTTACCAGATGTTTCTGATATTCAATATGTACATCTCTGGTTCCCATTGTTGCCCTATCCCTTTTGGGGACAGTCACACACTCACATCACTGGAAACCCACTCTAGTGGTAGGTCACTAAGCACTGAGGAGTGAGTCTCACTCCCAGAACTCCTCAGCATCCTGAGGAAAATATAAAGAAGGAGTGTCCTCTGCCACTTCAAAGCCCACTGCTGCCATATTAAATCTGTTTTAGACAGGTAAAGCCAAACACTCTTTGAGATATTTTAGCCTCAGCATATGATGTAACCTATGCAGATAAATTTTTCATTATTTCCCCAATGTGGAAATCATTATTACCTTGAACAGCTCCACCGAGTATACTTTGGAGACTTGTGTCTCTTTTCTTGGTCTCAGGTCCAAAGAGTGAGTCTCTGGAATACCTAGGGATTGAGCCTAACCTGGGGAAGCAGAGAAGAGTCCACATCCTTCTATAAGGGGTTAGAAGCAGCTCATTCAATGGGGCTCACATATCTTTTTCTTTTCTAGCTCAACAATGCAGTCTGCAATTTTTGTGTATTGGCGCAGGATTTCCATATATCTACTAGGTTCAACAAAATGAGTGCTTTTGGTAATGCTGAAAACAACCAGAGGCTCCATGATTAACTGCAGAATGTCCCAAGAAAATTAGATATTTAACAATGAAAGCTTATATACAGAGTTTAGATGCAAACCAAGGGTTAACTTCATCACGTGAAGTTTTCTTAGTCCATGGAAGCACACCTGTAAGCAAAGAAATAAGTTCTGTAGTCTGAACAGGACAGTTTGGACAATAGCTACTCATTTGGATGAGGCTTTCTTATGGACCATACTGGTCAAATACCTACCCAAAACAAAATTGGACTACTACCACAAGGAGAGACAGAACAACAAATCAAATCAGTGTAATTCAGTAGGACGGGCTATCATCCACTCTGGAGTTCAAATAACACTTAAGCAACTGTATGAATGACAAAGTAACATAATTTCTATTAAAAACGGAGACAATGAACTTGGTGAATGACTCAACCATCTTCCCAAGAAGTGACTGTAGTTACTGCAGAGCAGAAAGCCCTATTTTATTATCTAATGTACTGAGAGAATGAATGAGAAAAACACAGATTTAAAACTCCTAAAAGAATTTACTTCTTCAAGAAAAGTCCTTCAGTACTGAAACTAAGCAAGATTTTCCCCACTCTTTTGAACAGAAACTCTGCTTCTCTAGCCTTGTCAAATATGATGTCTTTGCCATATTCAGAATTTAGACACATATGCCCTGATATTGATATTATACATTTACTTATAGTTTGGTAAAAGTCCTAACTGCAATAATCTTTTTCAGTCCCTTTGATTCCTTTTCAGCTCATCTTCAAAAAAATAATATTTTATCTTCCCATCATTGCCCCACCTTGCTCCTTCCAAAGGATCATCAGAATATTCTATGAGAAATTAAAGGGTTGCAAACATGCAAGGAAAGAACAAAAATGTACAGAGATATCCCTGGAAATCACTGGAAGGTGATGATTTAGCATCCAAAATATGAAGGTCATTATGGAGATACATCTGACATTTAGTTAGAAACAATATTTAAATTCTAGAGAAGGTACATATATTAATTTATTGATACATATATCTGCATCACCTCAAATCTTGGGTTGGGCTGGGATAGAGTCCAACAACTAGGTTTAAAACAGATTTTCCTTTTCCCTCTGTGCTTATTAAATCTTGAAATAATTAAATAATTCATTTCCTTTCCAACAAATTAAATTAGTTCAGAAGTAAAATTCAGAAGTACCATTACTTATGGAGATAACATGAAGAACATCTTTTTATTTTACCTGAAAAGCTCATAACCTAACAACAAGCAGTTTAGCACAGCTTTATCCAGACCATCCCCTTAGCCTCCTGATTTCAGACAATTTACTCGCCTCTCTTCATGTGCAGTCAGAATTTTTCTAGAGTAACCCACACTTCTCTTGCTACTCGAATTCCCAATATCCGTCAGATTAATGCCAGGATAGGATGTAACAGTGATCCTCTTCTGCTGACGCACTGTGCTCTGAACAAAAAAAAAATAAATCTCTCATTTGAAACTAAACAGCAGATTACAAGAATCACATTGTCCCTCTTCTAACCTTTGTCTGTGTTTTCACTTTATCCAGGGTAGATTTTGATCTCACCTTTGTCATTTCCTGGTGTACTTTCAGCTGTTCACCTGAGTCAAAGACACATGCTCCTCACTGGCTAAAAATTGCTTCGATGAGCAACTTTCCTCAGGCTTCATACTTAAGATATCAGCTGCTTGTTCAGCTCAATTTTTAGGTGTTTTTCCGTAGAGTAAGTAAAAAAAGCTTTTCAGTTACTGTATGAAATAGGTATATGTGTGATTAATTGCTCCTTTTGGTATTATTAACCTACCCGGAATATTTTATTTTGATTTGTGTGCCAAGTGCTAATGTGATTGCAAAATCTAGAGATAAGAAAAATATCATCAAGTTCCTCCTCCTAGCAGGCTACAGTTCACCTTCTTTAAATAAAAATCTCACCTCTGAGTTTATACTTTGTCTTTATCTCCACAAGTAATGGTGTTACTGCTTGGAATTTTTATTAAAAAACAGTTCTTTTTTCCTCTACACTGAATCTACAAATATAATTAATGACATGAAATTGACCTGATAAATTGTTGACATTGTAATTTTTCAGCTTATGAAGTGCGCTTCAATGAGTACTATTCACGGGCTACAACTGTCTTGCTTCTATGCTGCTAGAACTGGGTTTCCTTCAGAGGTAGCACGCTTCCCAGGTAGCCCTGGGACTTGCTTGGATTACAGGAGTTTTCTAGACATGTCAATCTATAAGCTCCATTTTCTTTCAGTAGCAGATGACATTGGGACCATTTACAGAGACTCTTGCTAGCAGTATTAAGGTGGACGAGATATTTAGAGAACGAGTCTGGGACATCATTCCTTGCCTATTGACACGGCAGCTACGTGCAAAATGGGTCACTCTAATGGGTACTACAACAACCTGTTTTCTGCTGAAAACCCTATATACAATCGATGAATGTGAAACTGGCACAGCTGTGGTAATTAAATGTCTTTCATTGGTTATTTGTTTGCGGAATTCAAACTCTAGAAATTATTAGATATGAGAAGTGCTCTATGAATTTAAACCAATAACACATACACAACTATATCTAATTCTTTCTTTTGTAGTGTCTGGGGTGCAATAACCTCTTTATCAGTAGGCTTTAGAAGAGTCAAAATCCCAGGACTTGATCCTGTTGCTGCCTACACATATGTTCTTCTTATAAAAAAAGTAATTGTATACTCTGACACTGTTTTTTAAAGATGAATCTCACCTTGCTCTAAGAGTTCAAAAACTACTAGGGTTTGCAACTTTAATTCTCAAAAACTTTTCTTCATGTTCTACAACATGCTGCAAGGTAGTTCACAATTCTCAGTTGTTCACAGCATTAATTTACTTTATTGATGACATCATCAGTATTTTGTCACTGTAGAGTTTAGTTGTCCTGAGTAAAGCTGACCATGGAAGTTTTGAACATTGATTTTTTTTTTCCCCTTCTCTAGCATAAGCGAATAATTTATCATCTTCTTCTGGGACATCAGCCAGAGGCAAGAAATAGCTCTAATAACATCCTCTGAAGTGGCTTACACTGACTGTATGTTTAAAAACATGGTCAAATAATATGCTGTATTGGGACATAGGAACATCAACAAGCAGGAAAGACAGGAAAGCTTTTTATACAAAAAAGTGACATCTGCCACACACCAACCACAGTTCTCTCTCAAAAAAAAAAAAATTCAGAGATTTCTTTCACTTGTATTTGAATGTATAACATTTTGAACTGAATAATAATACCGTGAAATTCATCTCAAAATCAGAAAAGGTAGAATAAAACACAAGTTTCATGTAGAAACTTTTTTTTTCTCAACAGGGATTTAGATTTAGACATTTTATTAATTTTCTTTCTTTGACTTTATATCACAGTAGAATCTTGAAAAATCAAATCTAATGCAACAGAAGATAGAAGAACCATTGCACTACTTAAAGAACAAACATGAAGACAAGGATGAAAAATAATTTCATAGGATTCTTATCTGTCTGTTATTTCAGCAGATTCATGCATATGCATGCATGAAAGGAAAACAGATTGGATGCAATTAGATGCTACATTTCCTTAGGTGACAAACCCAGCTATCTCCTAATTTATATAGCAATCCCATAAGCAGTCATATTGTCACTGCTGATACAGCAGGAGAAGGAAAACTAGTAGAACAAAGATGCAAAAAGAGGAGAGAATGTTAAAGGAAAAAGGACTTCCTTACGCTAGAGGGAAAGAAAAAAAAAGCATAATTGGAGGAATGCATTTTACAGATAAAAGTTAATTTTAATTGAGGAAGAAACTAGAAATAATTTACAAATTTTTTAATTGTTCTCAGAGTTAAAACATCTCTTACATGCAAAAGCTCAGAAATGAAGAGTTGGAAATATATATTTTCACTTCAAGTATATGCAGTCTAATCAGAAAGAGGTGCTTCAGGGATATATATTTACATTAACTGCATTTGGTCTCTTTCTTATTTCCTTTCCTGCACATTTATTTGGGAAAAATTTTGGTCTCCTAAATGTTCATTTGAAAAGACTGGAGCCCAAAGATGATATGTTTATAAACATATTATGAACTTTGGTTACATGCAGAAATGCAATTTATTTTGGGGCTGAATAGAAAACATTTTGGACAGGACAGGAACTGTTTATATAGATCACATCATTCAGTCATTAATACAGTCATTCTTATACACTACTACTAGGCCAGAGTTTTTGTTGAGGTAAATAGGTACAGCTCGATAGTTACATCATGTTTTGCACCTCCATATTTTGATGTTTCTGCCTCATATAGATAGATTAAAAATAAAAATTCTGTAATTCTGGATAATAAATTTATTTCTGTCAGGGTGCAATACAGACAAAAAACACTTCCTAGTTTGTGTTTGGTTGGTTGCTTTTTTTTTGTTTTAATTACAGTATATTCAAGAATGTTGATCACAAAATAACTTTTCTAATTTATTGTTAGCTTATTGTAGTAGTAAATATTTGCATAAATTCAGATAAAGCATGTTAAAGTCTATGAGGGTACAGTCTAATGATAAATCTCATAAACACCAGATTATGTTAAATAAAATAAAAGTTTGAAATACCTTTTTCTAAAACTGTTTCTACATGACAAAATTATCCTAAAAATAGAAATCAATTTTTCTTTGACAAGAGTGAAATCTGTAAATGTTTTTTAACAAAAATGCATCAACTCAGTACTTTGAGCTTTTCTGAGATTTCTCTTCTTATCTTTCAAAATCTGTCAAGCTTTGAAAAAAATTACTTCTGAATACTTATTTCTTTCTAGAAATAGGAGTTCACTGCAACTCATACTCTATTTTCTCAGATACCTCTTGTATAGCTATGCTCTTTCCAGTGCCATTAAAAGCACAGAAGTTAATGTATTTTAACTCCTTTAGGCTTTGGATCTCTTTAGTGTGTGAGTTCACCACCTCATTAGTCCACCAGACCCTGTAAAGCCATATGAGAGTGATGTACAAGAATGGTACTCAATGAATATTCTCAAATGTCACTTCTTCTTATTTAGTTTGTCAGGATGAACAGATTTTAAGCAGCCGTTTTTACTACCTTTGCACAACCATTCCTGCTGCAGGAATTGCTTGGAAGCAAATAAGTCAGCCACCAAGAAAGAAATTCTCTTCTTTTCCTCTGTGTAGGACCCAAAGGAAAATCTCTACCGCTCATTTCAAGGGATTCGTGTAGGCTAGGGAAGAGCAGGTTAGTGCCGGCTGTGCACTTGATGTAAGCACCATCTGTCAGTTGCAGGGTTGAGTGACTCTGGGGGAACACTGTCAAGAGCACTCTGCTGCTGTGCTGAAGAGAAGCAACACCAACATCTTGCTAGAATACACTGCTGATTTTTTAGCATATGTGATAANTTTTTTAGCATATGTGATAACAGACTGAGACTGGACATGACCACTTCTTATGGGACCATATTTCCCTTGCTGATGAGGGATCCATTTCTGTCCTTGTACTACAAGAAATCTGAGTTTGGGCTTTATTCTCCATGTGTCTTGCTTGAGCACACAAACCAGTGTCCTTTACTGTTTATCTTTGAAATCTACTGGGTTCCAGGGTATGTGCCAAAATCTTTTGAGGGTTTTCAGGTTACACTGTGTAAGATATACCTGCAAGCTACAGCAGTGAATCTGAAGGCGCATTTCTTTCCTATAAGAAGAGATAATAACTCCTGAGGCAGATAGGTTTTATCACACAAGGTGCTGTAATAAACCACTTCCCAGGTGTTACTTGAAAAATAAGTCAAAGCAGGAAGCTACCAGAGGCAGCCTACACAACGAATAATAACAGAAGCAGATATTGGCACCAAAAATTAAAATCAAATACAAATTCAAGCACTGAAGTGAGGTTTTCCTTGCAGTCTTTGTCCTACCAGCTACATACTCATGATTCTTCATGTGTAGGCAGTATGTAGTGTTCCTGTAGATATTTAGGTGGACTTACAAAGCTGTCTTCTGGGAAGTGGGACAGAGGTGTGTCTGTGGGAAGTAAATGAATGAAGATGACCAGAAGAAGACTTCTCATGTCATATGAAAGTATGCAAAAAATCAATAAGAATTAATTCCAAAATACCAAAATGTTCCAGTGAACATTGCGATAGGCCTAGTTTAGGTCACTGCATTAATAGAAAGCTAAATAAATGAAGTTACACCCTGGTATGTAAAACCCATATGCTTCTAGGAGTGTTTCCACAGCTTCAGACAACTACATAAAATAAAAATAGTTCAACAACCCAAAAAAGGTCTTTATAAGGTCTCTTTATAGATCTCTTTTGTAGATTATATTATCATAGAACCCTAGAATGGTTTTGGCTGGAAGGGACGTTTAAAGGTCATCCAGTCCAACTCTTCCTTCCGCTAGATAAGGTTGCCCAGAGCCCCATCCAACCCGACCTTGAATGTCTCCAGAGACAGGACACCTGCCACTTCTCTGGGCAGTCTGTGTTTCACCATGATTATCATAAAGAATTCCTTCTTTATGTCCAATCTATATCTATCCTCTTTTAGTTTAAAATCATCTTCTCTTGCCGCTTTTTCTTATAAGACCCCTTTAAGCACTGAAAGGTCACAATGCAGTACCCCTAGAGAATTCTCTTCTCAAGGCCGAACAGCCCTCTAACCCTGTCTTTGTAGGAGAGCTGTTTTTGGGCTCTCATCTGGACTCATTCCAACAGGTCCACATCCTTCCCGTACTGTGGACCCCAGAGTTGGCTTTCTTGGCAGTGAGTGCAAATTCATGTCCCTCCCCTTACCCACCAGCACCCCTAAGTCCTTCTTGTCAGAGCTGCTCTCAATCTGTCCATCCTCCTGTCTGCGCTGATACCAGAGTTGCACTGACTCAGGTGCAGCACCTTGCACTTGATCTTGTTAAATCACATAAGATTCCGATGGATCCACTTCTTGTTCTTAACCAGATCCCTCTAGATGGCATCCCGTCCTTCAGGGCAAGTCAACTGCAACACTCAGCTTCCTGTCATTTGCAAACTTGCTGTCATGTTCTTAAAGGGGCACACCCTTAAGGCATTTCATTGGTGTTTTTCTGCTGTCTCCTAAACTCGGGAGCCCCTGNTTTTTTTTTTCAAAAAAATAGTTTTTTGCTGTTGGCATAGGTCTGCTTTAATCCTCTGATAAAATTATACAGGATTCTGTATAATATAGTTCCAAAAACATGTCTAGAAAATGATGCTTAACTTTGAAAGTTAGTGTACCTGGTGAAGAAAAACTTGTAAAAGCTCCACAGAGCTCCAGAACCAGAGTCCTGCCTTAAAGCTCTTACCACGAGAAGACCTTTTCCTCATTTTTACAATCAAGTACTAGACCTGACCTGTTAGTTCACTTATGTAAATAGTAAGTTCAATTCCCTTTGCAAGCTCCTGCTAAAGCTGTGCCATTAGAGCCATCGTGTCATTTAGACTGTCAGTGGAGAATCAAAGACTGCCTGTGCTGCAGCAGCCCAGTGCCATGTTTCTAAGAAAATGGGCTCTTACAAAAAGGAAATGTCACACCGCAGTGTGAGAGATAAACAGAGGTATATCTTTAGAGCAGCAGGCAGGGACTGTAGAAACACTCTCTGTAAATGACTTTGATCCCCTAGTGTGATGAATCATGAAGTCGCAAATCCTTTTTAGCTAATTGCTATCAGCTTGTGAGATTTTTCCTTCCATGTTCAATATCAATTTTCAGGGCCATAGGAGATAGCACTTCTCCCCCGAGTCTGCTGGCGACTTACCACTAAAACTGAACTAGCACCACTTAACAGTTTAAAGGGGGAAGTCATTTAATATGACACTGCTGCTAGTAACTAAAAGGGAAAATATTAGGGGCAAATACAGGGAATAGTAAACCATTTTGCTCTCAGTGACCTGCCTTTGAAAACGTCCTTTCCATTTCCACATAGTATCAGTGCAGCTATCTCAAAGCAAAAGAAGCTTTAATTATTCAAAAGAGATAAGCTGGGACTTGGGAAAGAGGAGAGTGAAAATTTGGTTATTTTTCAGTTCTAATGACTTTCTAATTAAAAAATGAAAATAAAATAAACTTTTTTAAGACTCCTTGAACCATACTATGAGCTTGAATAATAAATTTAGGAGATCTCTTCTACCAGTTAATTTCAAATGAAAACACAGCAAAAATTTAACTCCTTTTGCAGTTTCAGGACAATCAAATGAAAGTGGTTTAGATTTTCAAGGAAATATAGAGTCTTTTCCTGTTCACTGGAATTTTTCTGTAAAGTTTTATAAGCACGGATTACTCACAAATTTATGCCAGGCACAAATTACTTTTTTGAGGCATAATGGCATAGGAATCTTTCCAGACTATAGATGGATACAACTCCATGCAACATCTTAACACTATCAGACTCTTAGTTCTGAATCCATGTTTGACTCTTGGCATTCAGTAGCCATTGATTGCAGCCAGCATCTCCAACACTCAAAACTACTTGGCAACTTAACTTGGATTCAGTATTAAATTTCATGACACCTAAAGTCTAGACTTTACAGAGAAGTGAAAGAACAAAGTAATAGGCTAGCTGACTGTGTAAAGCTGAAAAATTGGTGCTTAAAAAGTCTAGGAAAGCTTTCTTGAAAAAAAGCAGCTGAACTCAGGTATGATGAATTCTTTCAAGCTATGCTGAACTTTCATTGGTGCTCTTGACAGTTATTCACTGCTATTAAGGCTCATAGCAAGGACAGTTTTTCTTTTTAGAATATATATAGATTATATATACATTTTAATCTGCATATAAAATAAACCAGTATTGTAACCCAGGTACTATACTCACCCATGTAAGGATGATCATATAAATATTATACGTATGTCCAACAAAGCTTAACTTAAGAGTGAAATTCAATTTGTCACAGGCAGGAAAAGAGTTAATCACAAAAATATTCTGAGAAAAAATTTAAGCAATAAACATTTTTGTTGGGAAAATAGATAAAACCCATTTGTAATTTTTCCTAATTGTCTAGTATTGAAGTAGAAATACATTTATGTGAGGTGAGATAGACTTCAAAGATGGAAATGAAATATCAATCATAGACTGAAAACATAAAATATAAATCTAAATAATGTTTTACTCTTACCTGAGTGCCCAGATTCTGAGCTGGAATTCAAATTATTTTTCTTCCTGGGAAAGACAGGTAAAATTTTGATGACAAGGCTCATAATTTTGACTACTCTCCCAGTTTTAAATATTGGCCCAAGTATTAAGTATTCACCCTCAATTATTTTTTATGGAAATTTCTTAGCATATGCAGCTGCTGCATCTGCTACTCTATATGACATAAGAAGAGAAAAAGACACTTCTTGACTTCCAATTTATGTCTGGTTCTACTTTACAACATACACTTAACTTGCATGTATTTTTTAATATCTGCTACTAAATATCCAAGGGAGAACACAAACTGTCTCATGTTTTTCTCCCTTGTCTTGTCTAGAACTTNTCCCTTCCAACTCATAGTATTCTGTGTGTGATTCTGTGTGTGAATTTGTCTTCTCCGAAAGCAGACTCAAAAAGTTTAGCCTACCATCTGATCACAGTATCATCACTGGTGATTTCCTGTATTTTAAAATTATATTACTGTAATGCATTTGATAAGATTTATGAGCTCATAACTTGCTCATAAATAAGAGTAGTAGAACTATTTCATATTTTTAGCATATTTTCAAAATGTTACTGTAAAGGAGCAAGAAGAGGAGACTGGAAGATCCAAATTGTTACTGAGAGGGAAAAAAAGTAGGTTTTGATATGAACTGACTTCATAGTAGAGGTCTCCAGTGAAGTTTTATGTTTAAAATTATTTTTATCTTTTTAAAAGAAATTAAAAAGAAGTATTGTCAAGCAAGTTCACTGTAAAAGGAGTCTTCAGGGTTGGATGAACAGATTTAGACTTTTCTGACAAAGTAATTTGTAAATTTAGATACAACTGGTATTGAAAAGTAAAAAGCAATACAGATATTGCGATTAAGCAAAACTCTTCATTTGAAGAAAACTAAATTTATTTTAAGCTAAAACATAAAGCAACGTGACAAAAGGGGCAGTAACAGATTATACAAAGTTTGGTGGAAACATTTCTTTCTGCTGTCCTCTGATAGGGATAAAATTATGCTCTTAGAGAATATTGTAAATTATCTTCTATTTACAAACAGCAAATACATTAAAATTCCATTTGATGGTACAACTCAATGAAGACTTACATGCAGTTTACACTTAATTTCAATTAAACGAACCTGTGTAATTTCAACTACTTAAAACTTTGTCAGTTAAGATGTCACACAGAATCACAGAATCACAGAAAATTATGAGTTGGAAGGGACCCACAAGGATCATCTAGTCCAACTCACTATCTAATACCCGTACAGCGACCGAGAGCACGGGTGCAGAGAAGGGCAACGAGGATGGTGAAGGGACTGGAGGGCAGGCCCTATGAGGAGCGCCTACAGGAACTGGGACTGTTCAGTCTGGAGAAGAGGAGGCTCAGAGGGGACCTCATTGCTGTTTACAGCTACCTGCGGGGAGGTTGCAGCCAGATGGGTGTAGACCTCTTCTTCCAGGCTGACGACACCAGAACGAGAGGGCACAGCCTCAAGCTACGCCAGGGGAGGTTTAATCTTAACGTTAGGAAGCGGTTTTTCACAGAGAGAGTAATTGCATATTGGAATGGGCTGCCCAGGGAGGTGGTGGAGTCGCCATCCCTGGAAGTGTTTAAGAGAAGACTGGATGAGGAGCTTAGTGACATGGTCTAGCTGGGGGGTGTAGGGCTGGATGACGTTGGGCCCCTTCCGGCTCGGAGTGGCCTGCTAGACTGTGAGGCATCTAGGTTGGTATTACGCTCAGGGATGTGCTCTTAACCAAGTTTGTTTACTCCCACTGGAAATCTGACTGACTTGATGTCTCTGGATCTTGGAAAACTGAGTATGACACTCAGTCAACAAAGGCATTCTTCCAGCAGACTTTTACTGATGAATTTGAGAAAAAAGATTGGAAGACAATTTTGGATTAATGATTAACAATCCCCAATTTGGTATTCTCATAAAGAAGACAAAGATGTGTTTTCTCCCATGACAAAGGCAATGTATCCCAGTTTTTCAAAAACAAGATGCTAGTACTCACAGGTTAAACTCTTTAATTCATGTCTAATTCAGGGGTTTGGCACAATTATTGCAGTAGCTGTTTAAAAAAAAGAAAAAAGTTGTCTGGTATAAAAAATCTGAATAGAAAAAATACATATATTAAAATTGTATTTTGAAGAATTCTAAATACAAATATAGTATTTCTTAAGCACAAGAAAAACTTTTTTTATAAACAGAGGAACTAACTTTTACTAAAAATTTACCTTAGAAGTGTTGTATGAATTTTCAGCATTTATTGCTGTTAAGACATGTAACTATCAAAATAATGTTTCAAATAGTCAAAGACAAAAAAGTTATATTTATCTGTAAAACTCATTAGAATGTTAATGATAGGAAAAAAACCCCAAACCCTAGCTACTGTTTTGGGGGTTTTTTTCCTTTTTTTTTTTTAATTCTATGGCTGCCTTAGTTGTAGCTACAAAAAAATCATGTATAATGAAATAAAGATGTTCAAAAAAGAGCATTTGAGCTTTTAATAAGTGAGAGAAAAAGGGCCCAGGCTATTCTGAGATCTACAGGCATGGCACAATATCAGCTAAAGTAATGCATTGCAGTAAGAGTGACACGGTGCTGTAAGTGAGAATATCTGTTGGAGTTTAGAGGAAAACTAACTTTGCCCATTTTCCACCTTTTAAAAATCTTGTGAAATAGCACCTCTGACAATCACTGTCAGCACTAACATCAGTTCAGTGTTTTTCTGCACCTGGGCAAGTTCAGCATCACAAAACTGAAAAATGCAATCCTGCCCTGGATCTTCACTGTATAATTCTCACTAATGCCAGTGGATGTCCTAGCTATACAGAGGCTAAAGGATAAGGTCACAGGATAATGAATTTAACTCTAGATTTTTAAATGAGGAAGGTTGAGTTGTTGGGGTTTTACCTTCTTTTTTTTTTTTGAATGGCATCTTTTTCTTCCTCAGGGAGATCTGCAGGCTGTGGCTTTTTGCCTTTGAACATCCTCAAGTCAAGCATCAAGAAAAGGTGATGAGGGTTAGGGAGGCTCCCTTGACATTTGGTGCACTGGCATCAGCCTTTGCAATTATGGGCCACCTTTCTAGCAGACGGTAATTGAAAAGTGTGAACCACATGGGCTCTAGTCAATAATAGCGTCAGCATACAAATGACACTCTGAGCTTTCTGTGTACACCATCCACTGTTTTTGCTTTTCACCTTTTATCCTTCTCAGCATCATGACTTAATCCACTCTAATGAGGTAAGCTCTATTGCCAAAAATCGGCAGCAACACAGCTCTCTTCTGGCACCATTTGGGGTTTGTAAGGAGTCAAAAAAATAGCAAGTCTGTCAACTTTCCAAAAGGGACAACATGGCACCCTTTGAAATGTCCTCAGCTTTTCTGAGCACTCTTTTGAGTACAGGCTTCTTCCATCCTTGCTAAGGAATGTATCCCACCTTCCTAAAACTTGTTCATCCCCAATGCAAGGCGACCAGAGCCTTTGAATTGGTTTAGTACATGCATATCCTAGCTTGAAGGTCATTATTGGTGGCCACATGTCACTGTTTACAAACAGCAGGTGACTGCCAACAGTGGTGAGTACGTGAATTTCCTTTGCTCTCTTTTCCTTACCCATCTGTCCACGTTTCTGGAATCATAAGTATCTGCTTGTAGCAAAAGCCTCAGAAGAGAATGCCAAGATATTGTAGGTGATAAGATACAGGAAGATAATAACCAGCTACTTCAGAATGACTAAAGGGAAAGTGACTAATTTTGCAGAGACTTTTTTCTTCTCTTTTCTCACACTCATTTCAATTTAAGGTCGCAGAAGGGTACATTGGCTATGTAGCACTTACAAAGACCTGGAATTAATGAGTTCCACCTAGCTCCAGGTTTTTGATCAGATTTCAAAATGGAGTCAGAAGAGAATTTTACACATTTATCAGTCATAAAGAAATAGCATAATAAACTGAACCCCATGAAATCAATATTAATAATAATAATAATAATAATAGCAGAGTACACATCAACAGTTTTAAATTTTTTAAATATGGAGACAGAGAGTGGGGGGCAGGGAGGAAAAGAAGTACAATGGAAAGTGTTTCCATGAGATTAGACCACATGTCTTTAATACACATATACACAGCTGAGGAAAACAGAGAATTTTACCTCTTACACCTCTTGGACCTCTTTCTCCTTTCTTCATCTCTAATCTGGTTTTTGCCAATTCCTTTTGATCTACCAGGGGCAGGCGAGTCAGGTCTGTAAGTACAGATGGAGTAAATATGGAGATTAGCCTCTTCTCGTACTGCATTAGCTCCTAATACCTGATTAAGCCCAGAATCATGCAATTGTCTCCATGTTGGCTATCAGAGTGGCAAAGCACAGAAGGGGGCAGGATGAAGGCTGATTTTGTAATGGATACTTATTTTATCCCAGTGCTCTAAGAAGATTAGGCCTGGGGGTGTCACATTAGCCATGATCTCTGGGCCTTTGGTAGGCTCTTGCAGTTTTCAAACACCTCTCCTTCAGCCGTAGAACAAACAGGCAGCTTGGATGCTGTGGCCCCATGTTGTGGCATGAATAATTGCACACTGCAAATTGTTTGAAGATCACAAAGTGCTGTGTAAATTACCCAGTTTTGGCTTAGTAGAAGTGACTTTCTGAATCTTTTCACAGCTCAGCATTAAACTTTCTACATTTCTTTCTCTCTGAAATGGAATGAAAGTTGTGTCATATCTTCCTTTATCCTTATCAGATCAATCTTTATAAAGCCAGTTTGTAAAAACTGCTGTACTGTATGCAAACCCTGCATGCAGCACTTTGTCTTTGACACAGGTTCAATTATATTTAGCTGAAACACCAAAAGATCCCTATCCAGCACAAACCTTAAATCAGCTCATGTGATGAATGTAAGGACATGTTCAAAACCACCTGCATAATGCATGCAAAAATAGTACATGTGAAAGCCTGCATCTTTTTTTATGGTTCCCATGAAAGTTTCCAGCAAGCATTCTTTTTTGTTTAGAAATAAATTTCATCTTAATTGATGAGAAAGTAAAGCCAAAAAATAAAAACTACTTTCAGTCACTTGGGAAAAATCTGAACTGCAATCCAAAGTGAAACAAGTAATATGAGATCTTAAAAAAACACCAAAACTCCCCAAACAAACAAACACAAAAACCTCCAGTACTGAAAAAAACATTCACACTTATAAAGTAAGACACATTTTTAACACGTTATAGAATTTTTGGAACAATTTTTTATTAAAAATTATTTATCACTCAAGTCTACAAATTTAATTCCATTGAAATTAGATAGGAAGTGAAGGTTATTAAAGGAATGTATAAACATGTGAAAATACCAAAACCAATGCTAGACTTGTAAAATGAAAGTCTATAGAAATACTTCATCAGCAATAGATGAAATATTTCAATAATATTGAAAGGTAAATGTTACGTTTTGGGGAGGGTGTGTTGCCTCTTTTTGTGACTGATGAGGAAGAATCCTTTTCCTTTTCCCTGAGGCCAGAGGAATGAGAGAAATACAATTCAGCCTTCAGTTTTTTCTTTGGGAAAACTGGCATTGTTTGTGAGTGTGAATACCTTTATGCCCTACTGGAACTAATTTTATTTCATTCAAATGAAGTAAATTGACATACAGAAACCTGAGAGGGAATTATAACTCAAAGAATTAAAAAAAAAAAAATCATTTGTTTTCTTACAGTGTCGTTTATAATCAACTTAATAATATTTTTTACTATAACAAAGTTTTAGTAATTAAAGTTGTAAACAAACACGAGGACTGTACATTCGTCATAAATGAGTTTTTTAAAAATTAAGTTTATTAAGTTTATGTATGCAGTGTAGTGTTTTTTCACTGCATCTGGGGGTTTTTAGGTATGGATCAAATAATATTTACAGATTTTTTCACGAAGGAATAGGAAACCTAAAGAAACCTTCAGGATCCTTGCGCACTCAAACATGCCTATGTCATGCATACATGCATACACAGAACAATTGCAAGATTCATAGACATTGTTATAAATCTGTAAAAAAAATCTTTAAAGGTAGCTTTTACTCACCAGTGAAAGTAAATATTCCCATTGTTGTTTAAATCCTATAGGATTCAAAGTAACTGATCGCTAAAATATTTAACAGGAACGGTCAAGTATAATATTTGGGAGATATAAGTACATTCTAAGTGTAAGATGTTGTTTTTCTAAATACAGAACATATTGGATCATGTAGATGTATTTTAAAACAAAAAGAAACTGCCATAAAATAATTCAGGCAGTCTTAGTGAACTTTTCTTTTTGTTCTATTTATCATATAAACGGTATTCTCCCCACATCCACATGAAACATATATATTTTTTATCAGAAAATCAGAGCAAAACTATGTTTGGTCAATGAAACTTTGGGCTTCACACCACATTGCATTAAAAGAGTGAAACTTGAAACCCCCTAACATACCTATCTGACTTATGAATCGAAAAATAGTAAGCTGATAACTGATAGTACTATCAATAGCGCTCACAAATCTGACTGGCCAAAGAGCTGGAAGACTTTGCTACCTGGTGAACCATTCTTAAAATTCCAGCACAGCTTCTTTTTCTTTTTTTTTTTTGTCTGAAAAAGGATGGAAACTCATGAAATTTAAAATTAAATGAAAATCTAAAGGGATTGTCAATTTTTTGGCTTAAATGGGTGAAGAAATATCTCATATTACTTAACTTGGAATTAACTGAAATAAAACAACTTCTAGGACTTAGCCAAGTACCATTGTCCTATCCATTTCATATTCGATCATACTAAAGCAAGTAAAAAAATGAGGCCAGTGTGTTCCTGAGATAAGTTACTTCGTATGTGAGGGGCAACACTCCAGACCATTAGGATAAACCCCAATTTTCTGATCCCTAGTGGTTTGGATTCTGCCAGGCCTTGACCCCATCAAGTCGATACTGTCCCACCAAAATGAAGTTCTACTCCATGCAAGTCATTAAAGTGGTCAGAATACGTAATTTATCATTTCATATTATGGAAATTCTTTAATTTAATTTATGCAAACTGTAAAACAGGTGTCATCGGTGTCAATTATTCTGATACAGGCATTATATATAACCTTCATAGATAAACATTTAAACTCTACATCTGCAAAGGTAAAGATTAATAACAGCAATACATCTATGGCACAATAAGAGGGAGTGTTTCACCTTTGGGCTCTGTAAGATTCTTCATACTGAAAATCCAATATAAATTACTCACAAGAGTAATTATAATCGTTTTAGGAAGAGATACATTAATAAATAGTATATTTTTTTAAAAAGAAACTAATTCTACTGCGGTGATGTTTAGTCTGATGATTTTATATTAAAAAAGATAACTACAATTTGTCCTCTACATCTTTCTGAAGACAGATTCATTCAAACATCCGGCCAAAATCATTGTCTTAATATTTTAGCAATAAAGGTGAAGGAAAAAAAGAACAATCAGTAACTAACAGTTATCTTACTGAGGTTTGGGGAACTAATATATGTTATACATATAAACCAGTTTATATTAATATATTTGAGACAAATGAAGAAGGAAAGCTCCACATTAACTGCATTCTGTTTAATCTTAGGATGAATATTCTTAGCTGCTGAGTAAATCTGGTATGACGTTTTTCCTAATTCTTATCAAAGATCCTCAGGTATTTGTTCCAGAAAATAGGCACATCACACCCTGTGTATTAGCACTTCATTGGCCTTACTGCCTGTCTTGGGTAGTTCCATACTATTTCAAAGATTCATACAATGTCTTTTTCTTTCAAAATAATTAGTTACATGTACCCGGGTGATTCTTCTTGCTAACATTAGAATTAGAGTAAGTCATCTGGGGGACCTGCTGTCCTTTCCTGCTACAATTCACAGACCTACTAGCAGGTGGCGTTATGAGCAGAGAATGCTCTAGGGACCAAAACCTACTAGTTCCGCTGTTTACTTGAGTGGCAGCAAGACTGGACTTACTGCTTTTATGGCTTTCCTCCTTTGTCACTTGAGTCTGGAGGATACATTTCAAAGCTGTAACCCTACCTTTCTAGATTAAAGTGTGAATTACTGACTGATTATCCTGAAGAGGCTGAATTGTAATTCACTTAATTTTCTTTCTAACCCTTTTGTTTAGAATATCTACAGATCTTCTTTAATCACAGAAAGTAATCCCAGAATATTCTGAGTTGGAAAGGACCCACAAGGATCATCGAGTCCAACTCTTAAACAGCACCACTGAACCCGGGTCTCCCACACAGCAGCTGGGGATACTTGTTTCCAAATGCTGGTGTGTCACTATCTAGGTTATAAGTGATCAGTTAATGTTTAAAGGTTTTACATGGTCCATCAGTTACTGTGGAGTGCCAAATATATCACTACCTTTTTTTAGCAGTTCTACTTGCTGTGAATGTAATAGAGTTTAGTACTCTAGTCTCCAGTTTAATATTCCAATACCCTACAGAGTGTTCTATTCAAAATGACCTTTACAGTTCAATTTCATAAAGATAACAATTTCATTTTAGATGTTCCTTCATAAATAAAGACATATATTGTGGGTTATTATTATTAGGTGTGGAGAATTTTGATAAAATTAAGTAATTTATTGAATGTATTGACACTTCCATATATCTTCATTTGAATATCTCTGCATAATGGATATTCTCCTGCCACAGAACAACTAACAACTATCTTCTGCAGTGTGTGACTATAGGTTAATTGACATTTGTTTACTTTCTTCTCATCTAGTTGGTTAGTTTGAAGGGATAAGAGAATAAATAAATAGAAAGTTTTTTTAAATTACAACATCATGAATTCAATTATACTTCCCATCTACTTATAGGAGAACCCTATTTTAGGTGGCAAATGCAGATTTATTTGCTTTATATTGATGCATAAAGAAGAATATAATTAATTGCAAAATAATCTAAATTACGCAATTCTGGAAAAACTAAAAGAAGCAGTCTGATAAAAAAATGTTAATTTAATATGCCCAGCTAATCAGGTGATTAACTACAGATAATAAAGAGATAGCTACAAGATACTACATAAAGAGTATGAGGTACAAATCTCAAGTAAAGACAAGACAGCTTAGAAATTCCAAGTTTCAAATGCTAAAAGCAGACATATTAGCACTACGCATATATGTATGAATAATCTAAACAGTTTTTTAAAGTTGGTATAATTTCAAGTTCAAGTAATTGAAAGCTAAGAAACAGCAGGACTAGAACTGCTATCAGAGATAATATTTCATAATCACACATCTTTTCCTTATTTTTGCATTATAAATCACCCTAGAACTATTAGATGATAACAGCTTTGTTTTTTTTATCTTATACATTGTATCAAACACTTGAGCAAAACAGATCCATAACATGAAAACTGTTGGTTTGTGGGATTTGTGCCTTGTTTACTTTTAGATGTTGTATTGTGTGTAGGAAATTTTGACAGGGAGTCTTTTTTGGCATACGTATTTTTATTAATTCAATATTTAATTGTGTTAATTTGTATGAACAAAAGAACTCCAAGCAAATATCAGACAATTCCGTTCCTTCACATACTCACTCCTGTTTTCCTGTGTCAGGTATATAGATGCATATGCTGATAACTACCTCCTACACCTCTATGTGAATCAGATAAACTTTTGCACACATTCCCTTTCCAATCTTGTATCAATTTTAACAGCCAGAAAAAAAGATAAGTTGTCTCACTTTTCCTTGGTCATCTCACAAGCACGCAGAACGCTTCTTGTTTCTTCAAAATGGATCTCTTTTGAAGAAATTAGTTTGAAAGCAATCTTTTGAAGGAGATAACTTGGTTTACAGTTAGGGAACATAGACTAACAGATATTTTCCACGTGGCTTTTCTAGCAACACTCTATACAACACTTTAGTCAACAGTACTAAACAACTTCAGGTACTGATTTTGGTAAGACTTTCTTCTAGGTAAGAGAAAGACTACAGACAGCTAATGAGTACTGTACATGTAACATAACTCACCTTCAAATGGGATTGAAATTCTTGTAGGAATTATGGTGATGCTAGATGCTTAGGACTTTATTAGCTGTAATTATAGATGGAAAGTTGTTTGTATCTTCTCAACAAAGTTGTTCATTCCACAGTGGATTGGATCCAGGACTCTCTCCTTCCCTTTGCTTTAAGCAGTACATTTTAAAACTTCTTATATAAACATCTGATACTTCATGTCTTGAAGTGATGCTCAAGCACAGCAGTTTGAGTGATTAAAATGAAATTATTAATATATTTTTAAAAGAATGCATACATTCTGGGAGACTTCTTGAGTCATGCACACCTGCATGGGCAACCTAAGCTGAATTTATCTTGCAACCAGAGAACCCCTTGCAGCTTTGCAAATTGCTCATTAATAAGACTAGATCAAAGTCAAAGCAAGGATCATGAGCCATCAACCTGCCTTGCAGCCAATTTGCATTCTCCCTTCCCTCTTCATTTATCTCCCTTCTTATGCTTTCCATCCTCCAGGCATTATGTGAACATTAGGGGAAAGCATGTGCTGCCTTCTTTATGTGTACACAGCAAAAGATACATAAATACATTAACCATGTCATAACTTCCCACTCCTTGACATTTTTGGTGTTTTGCATAAAATATTCCATAATAATTACAGTTTTCACTTTTCTCAACAACAGCACTTTATTGTCTGGACTGTATGTCTTGACCAAAACAAACCTCAATAAAAGTCTAGATGAATGGAAACAGACAGATTATTTTTATATTAAAATCTCATTAATAAGTCTTAAGAGGCCCCAAACTACGAATAGGCAAAATCCCTGCCTATTCAGGGACAGGTAAATTCACAGATTTCCTACGAGAAAAGAGGAGTAAAGATTTCTGTTTTACTTTTAACTAAGATAGCAGGGTATTGCAAAAGAAGGATTGAAACTTTTTACATCATTCCACTTTTCAATCCTTTGTCTGAGTAAAGACAATTAAAGCCGAATAAGAAGCTCAGAACTTGTCCTTTGTAAGAGCATCAGACCTTGTTCTAAGGTTACAAATTCAACAAAGTTAGTAACACTTCACAAGCAGCAACAGCTCTCAGTTCTGTTAGCAAAATACCCTCGAGTACACAAAGAAAGAGAACATGTTCAGGAGCTACTCGCAGTTTAGTGAAAAGAGATGTTGTTAAGAATGGTACAGTAAACTCAGCTGTGTTGCTCTTTTCGCTCATGTATAATTTTTCAGATCTGTTTTTGTTCCCAAATGCTCCAAATGCTCTTTTCTCTAAAACAGACATTACACTCCTTCTGCTAGGAGCATTACACTTTCAAGGAGCTCTGTACTCATAAAATAGAATGTTCATATGAGGAACTGGTAAGAAAAGCAGTTTCAGTTGAAGATACTAAGGACTATTACAAATAGATTTAAGATAAAATTTTTGAAGTAAAATGCCTCTGCATAACAACAATTTTAAAAAACCCTATTCACTAATTAGCTGGTTGGTACTGTCAGCTGGGAGGCCAGGGAAATGAAGAGAACTATCTTCTCAATCCAGGTGCTACCTCCAGGGCACGAAAGAAACACAGCAGAAGAGTGAGGAAACTTGTCCTAGTGCTCTTGAGCTATGCCTTGGGATGTCTTTTTTTTAAAGTGCTATAAATTTACTAAAATCGGCATAAGAAGAAATAATGATGAAACATCTTGACAGTCTCTTTTAAAGTTCGTCAAAGATTTAATAAATTATTGGAAGTACAGCAATCCTGTCAAGGTGTAGATGGCTGTGTGCCTGAAAATCTTTATATGCTGTCCATTACTACAGCTAATCCAGCCCCAGGCTGGATTAATTTGTATGATGTTAAAAAGCCCTTCCAGCTACTTAAAGGTGTCAAAGTAGGCTATAGTATACAGAATGCTTGGGAATACAGCCGTCACAATGGCACTGAGGGAATTTAACCAGGTGTCTGGTCTCTGAATTCTATACAAGTTTTTCTGCAATATCATGGCTTAATAATGGCCTCCTGCGCAGACACAGAATCAGTCAAGTTAGAAAGATTTAGACATAGAGGATGAAGCTTCCTCAGACTTTGAGCAGAGCAAAGAGCACTCTGGGACAGAATCACGGAATCACAAAATTAACTAGGTTGGAAAAGACCTTTGAGATCATCCAGTCCAACCTATTACCTAACACCATCTCATCAACTAAACCATGGCCCTAAACACCACATCCAGCTTCTTTTTAAACACTTCCAGGGACAATGGCTCCACCACCTCCCTGGGCAACCCATTCCAATGACCAATCACTCCTTTTGTAGAACTTTTCTTGTACACCCATAACTGTTGACGTGTGAGCTAGAGAAGACTTCCACTTATTTCAACAATAAAAAGGGGAAGCTATATAAAAGAGGATAATCTCAACAATCAAAGCACAAGGGAATAGCCTTTACAGCAACAACCAAAAAAGTAGAAAAATTGAATCCAAAAGTGTGGTATTGTAGCCAGAGGTGCCAGAAGTAATATCTTTTGACTCAAGCTTGACAGTTTAGTGCAGTAGTAACTCTCTTCTAAACTTACTGCCTTTGTACATTTCACAGTGCAATCTTATTCTTCTGTTCTATTATAGAAGCTGTGCATGCATTTCTATGTCTCTTTCTCTTTAGTTTCTTTTATGGTTATGATGAGTGTGTAATGTATTTTTCTCACTGTTCCCCCTGTAATGATCTCTGTCTACCACCAACTTCACAGTGTAAACAAGATGTGACATTACTGCAATACAGCCATGTTTGAATTGAAATATCATAGGAACGACAACACACTTCATCCCTCTGCTTTACAGTACTGAAGAGTTATGCATGCAATAGTCACTGTTTACTATTTTCATATGAAAACAATGAATGCTTGAATGGGGATGGTATTTAATAAAAGCCTTTAAAAAGCTGATAATCAGGTGATGATAATAGTCATGGCTTTTGCAAAATACTTCAAAATAAATCTGAATTTGTCATAAAGCAGGTAAGCACTTTTCTGTCTTATTTAACAGGTAAATATGATGTCTATAAGACTTTTCTTATTCTGTTTTAACTTTCTGTAGAGAATAAAGGTTTATGTGAATATTTTAAAAAAAAGATAGGAAAAAAACCCAAGCAAAGAGCAGCTACAAGTTTGATCTTTCTCTATCAGTTTATTACAAGAAATTTCATGTGAGAACCATTTCACATTCCAAATTGATGTATATAGAGCACAACAAGGCTAGAAAACTTAATACAGTCAGGTCTCCTATATCATGGACCCATGGTCTTAATGGGGCTCTTCGAAGCCCTACTTCCACGTTGAATGGCAGCTCATTAATATGCAAATTTGTCCCGCACCCTCATGCAGCCTCCAGTGCTGTTTTGGCACTGTGCTGCTGCGTATTAGTGTTTGTGTCAGCCCTTCCCAGCACCTGTAGCCACCCCACAATGGGAAAAACCCCTATGCAGCTCGGCCAGGGGCACTGGTGTGGGGAGCTGCTTGCACTGGTGTCCCAATGTCTCTTGGGGTGGGTAGTCCTGGTCTCTCCATACTCAGGATAGACAAGTATCTCCTGGAGAGTCACTCAAGAAAGTATCAGACACCTGAGAGTGTGTAAATCTTTCATATCTGCATGTCGGCGGCCCCACCGTGGCCGGGCGGGAGTGCGGGAGAAGCAGCCCTGCCACCACTGTAGTAGGAAAGGAGCGGCCCCGCCGTGTTCCAGGGCAGGGCAAGCAGCAGGGCCACTGCGTTCCGAGGCAAGTGGTGGAGCTGCCGCATTCCTGGGCTGGGGCGAGAGGTGGGGCCACCACATTCCGGGGCAAGCGACAGAACTACTGCGTTCCAGGGCTGGGGCAAGCAGCGGTGCCGCTGCCAACACTGCCGTTCCAGCACTGGGAGGAAGTGCCGGTGCCGCCGCGGCAGCTGTGCAGCATATTCATGACTGCCTAATTGACTATTCATGCATACCAGGTCGTGCATGAGCAGTTGTGAAAAGAGGTCTCCTACATTGCTAAAATCATGCCGCTAAGATCTGAAGCCACAATATGGGGCGCGCGAAGTGCAAGAGGGTCGTCTGTATTATCATGGAATAGAATTATGGAAGGCTGCAGTAGACTCTGCCTCTCCACAACTCTTTAAGATGAATAACAAGACCAGATAAATGTAAATGAGTAGCTATCATGGCCCACATCAATTACTTCTAAAGAAATTTCTGTGTGTTTCAACTGAATGTGAACTGTCTATTTACTTCCATGCTCCCATTTATGGGATAATTCTCCTTCCGTTCTTATGTGAACTAGTTGGGACAGAGAATAAAAAATCTTTCATTTCCCTTTCTCCACAAAGGAACAAATACTCTTTTTGCTATCTATAACCCCTCCAAGGAAACCAAAACCAAATAAAAAACCCCACCTACATGACCTTTTAGTACATAAATATGCTATCATTGTTATTTTAGTGTAACTGAAGATAGTTCCATAAACTATCTCTGTTTCTCACCCCAAAGAACAACAGTTCCTCCTGCCGTCTCTTGGAAAGCATTATTCATATATCTTTCTTGATTCAGAAGTCTCTTCTTAACTCTTCCCAAGTAATTCACATCTCTTGTGGACAATACATAAATTAGTGGCATAAAAGCTGCTAAACTATACATAGCTGTAGAGTAACACATATATAAACACTTAACCTCGGTTTAATTTACATTTCTGAATACCGTAATACCTCGCCGAATTGTGACCCCTCCATTGTGACCTCGTTGGTTTGAGAGAAATTTTATCCACAAATCTGCCTCACTAATTCACAGAGCTTTCCACCAGATGCATGCGCAGTGCCTCTGCTTCACTGAGGGGCGACACCGGCGCTCCTTGTGGGATGGGGCTGGCCCGGCCCTGTGGGGAGGGTGCACAGTGCTTCTCACTCCCGTGGTGTTCATGGTCTCACAGTGCCATGTCCCAGTCCCTGCCCTGCTCCTGTGTGTCTCCATACCTGGTCCCTGCAGTGGAAGGTTCACACCATAGCATGCCCCAGGCAGCTGCTGAGACCCAGTGCAGCACCACCACAAGGCACACTGTCCCGTTACTCTAAGCTCAGCCGAGAGACTGACCCCTTCGGGGGTGCGTTACTGTTTCCATGGCTACAGGAGGGGAAGGTGATGCAGTCCGTGCCTGGGGACTGCGCACATAGTGCACCCGGTGATGACATAGCGCCAGGGAAAGTGCTCCATGGAAGTGGGGCTGGGCTGGATGCAGCGGTGATGGGACAAGTGTTATGTGCTGGGACAGCTCAGTGGTGGCACATACCCACAAGTTAAAGTTCCCCAGGCCCCAAGAGTGTCAACCAGAGCCCTGGGACACCCCTTCCCCACAGCAGCTCCGGAGCTTCCCCATCACGGAGGCAGTGCAAACATGNTCGTTGGTTTGAGAGAAATTTTATCCACAAATCTGCCTCACTAATTCACAGAGCTTTCCACCAGATGCATGCGCAGTGCCTCTGCTTCACTGAGGGGCGACACCGGCGCTCCTTGTGGGGTGGGGCTGGTCCGGCCCTGTGGGGACGGTGCACAGTGCTCCCCTGTGCTGTGAGAGTCCATGGGGAGGAGCAGAAAATGCTCCTCCCATGCTTCTGGTTGGCTGGGGGTGGCACAATGAGTGNCTCCTGTGTGTCTCCATACCTGGTCCCTGCAGTGGAAGGTTCACACCATAGCATGCCCCAGGCAGCTGCTGAGACCCAGTGCAGCACCACCACAAGGCACACTGTCCCGTTACTCTAAGCTCAGCCGAGAGACTGACCCCTTCGGGGGNATAACTGTACTAGAATGCAACTACAATACACAGTATTCTCCTCCCTCAGTCTTCAGAGTTTGAGCATAGTATCCGAACCTCAATCATTTGACACACTTCAGAAATCAGACAGAGGATCTGGACTCCTCCTTAGCGGTGTCATTGGGTTAGTAATGAACTCCTGATGAAGCTGATCTCTGTAACTGATCTTCAGAGGAGTTTCAGTAT
>WEKX01026560.1:156934-207359 GCA_013390025.1 Pitta sordida | reverse complement strand
CTTCCCTTCCCTTCCCTTCCTTTCTCTCCACTATGTATTGATCCTCTTTCGTTCCATGTGATACCCAAGTGACCCAATGATACTTGTCTACTTTTTCCAAAGGTAGCCATCCTTTTCCAGAAGACACAAAGCATAATATTTTATACAGAACTGCAGTTCCTAGAGAACAAACAGGCAATCTAGCTAGACAGCTAGAAGAAACAAATTGTCTAGAATAAACCAATATTTTGTACCTTTACAAATCACTTTTGTACCACCCAGGACTAGAAAAAAGACAGCCCAGGGTTTGTAGTAGATCACTACAGCACTCCTGTGGTTCTCACAGGACTTTTTAACTTCTATCCCCAAAACAGTGTTTCATAAGGGAAAATAAACATCCTTCTTTGCCCACTTCTAAAGTTATAATTTTCTCTCTCTCATAATGTTGTGCTGTGCTGTTTCAATCAATTGTCTTGGTCTCCAAAATAAGGTGAAAAGAATTACTGGCAAAGCTGTTAATATTTCTGCTTCCAAAACATGCCCATGCTATGTTTTATTAACTTAAATTTAGAAAGTGCAGATAGCTTTCTTTCAGTCTCATCTCTTTCAAATTAGACAAGCCTCCAGCACCCAAACCAGCAAGCTCCCTAAATCCTGACTGTAGCTGTATAGATGGGAGAACATGCCCATGATACATTCAGCAGAGTGGCATCAAGGTCTTGTTGGGCTTTGCAGTTTGCCTGTACCCAGATGTCCTTTCTTGCCATTTATTCAGTTGTACTTCGGAGAGGATGGTGTTGGTGTTGGTTAAGGATTGTCCTTTTCAATCCATTTGTACAGCATCTGTCATCACTTGGCCCACAGCCGCAAGTGAAGGACAACTCCATTGTGTGTCTGAACAGAAATTGGATTAGAAATTTAGAAATTCAAGTCCTTTTGATCTCTTTTCTGTGCAGCAAGTTCTCACTAAATGGTTATTTTTAGTTCTCCTTTGATATGAGTTCACGAGGGGTGAGACAAGATGGCTAACTCAAAGCCCGTAACTGCCTAGCAACGTGAAAAAGTACCTTCTTTTTGTGATTCTGGCTTTTATAGCTACTTTTGACTTCTTAAGGCTCAATGAAGACTTTTCTAAATCTGAAAAGTTGGATTGACTTTCTATGATATCATAGGATGTGTCCTCCAAAGTGTCTCAAAGACCTCCCTGTTGCAGAAACAGGAACATCATATTTGTCCAGCCTTGGCCAGAATGCTGCTGTGTGCTACAAACACCTTGTCTCTGCTTTGTCAGACTTCCCAACAAATGTAAAGTCAACTTCCACTACAGGTAGCATTGCTTGTTTTAACTGTTGGCAAGATCTGTGCACTGCAGGTACTGAGGAAGGCAGGTGAAGGGCTTCTCTGAGCTGACTGTGTCTGTGAGGCCGAGATGTCATCGAAACTCAGTATGGTTTGGACTTCACATGGTAGTCCTTTATTGGAGCTTCTACTTCTGTGTCATCTCCTCCTGTGGTCTTGGATGCTTGCCTACTACATATTTCATTCATGCAGACTCAGATCCTGTCTCCTTCCTCTACTCGTCAAGTGCAGAAGACCAACAGGAAAAAACTGAAGCATGTACATAGATGTTTATCTACTGCATGATGCAGGAGTCACACTTGAGTGTATTACATAAGTATCTTTGTTGGTTTGCACCAGAGTTAGAGAGAAGCTGCAAATGCAGAAGATACTCCTGACTTACATTACCACTACAATGTGAACATTCTCTCCATCACCGTTCATAATTCATTCATGATTTTGATCTGACGAAAATACTCCTCCACACTTGAAGAAGCCCTAATGCTTCCATATTTTTTCAACATCTGATTTCACTGTTCTTGTCCAAAATCAGTCTGCTATCACCAACTAATGCAGAGATATTATAGAATAAAGGCTTCTTATTCATTCAAGTGGTGTACTCAAATAATCTTAAAACATGAAGTTCCGTCCCAAGCTCTCAAATGTTACATATTTTTCTGGGATGAAAAATTACATGTATTAATTACTATGTGAGCTCTTAAATTGATCCACTGTGATAAAGAACGCAGAATGGTTTGTAATGTGTCCATAGGTAACATGGAAGGTAATATTGGTAGGAAAGGAGTTACTCTTTTTCCTATAGTATAGAAATAAAATATTTTTGAAGTCATGTCCAATGCTAAGAATAAAAGTCAAAAGCCCAAATCCCGAACTTCTAGCTTTTCACTATATTATGCTCCTCTGAATATGTGCTAATTGCTCTCATATTACTTCTGCACCTAAAGGGATGAAGGTTGTATTCCTAGCTCAGAAATTACAGCCATTAAACAAACATGGGCTCAATGACTTTCCAAAACACATTAGAAATTAGGAAGAATAAACAGTTGCAGATAAATTATTTCTGTCTACAGAGTACTCTGGATATAAAACATGGTTTTTTTAATATGAAGCTATGATTCATATAAAACTGAGGAATTGACTAAAGTAAAATAGGATGAAAAGTCCCTTAAAAGTGGAGGCTACTGAAGGAAGAGAGACCAATAATTATATTCAAATAACATAAAAATGACCCATTCATGCATGCCACTGCAGGGTGAGTTCTGCATTCAACTGAAGCCTAGAATTAACTGTGTTGAGACCACTGAAGTGCCACTATAAATCCTTACAGGCCATTGAAATGGCTCCACAGACAAGGAGGAACCATTATTGTGTTTAACATATCCTTGAGCTGCTAGTACTGATGATGCATTAAGAGCAGAGGTGTAGACTCATTTTCCAAATAAAAATACGTATTTGAAAATTTATTTTACCAAGGTATCTTTTATCAAGTTATCTCATTTTGGGGCCAAAAATGAGAAGTTAACCATTTTCTCCTCTAATTTCTTTTAGAGTGTAGAGCTGCAGTGGTTAGCTCGAAGCTAGTTAAAAGAATTATACTCTAGGTAAGAAACAGCTGTAAGACAAGATGCTTAACAGTCAGGTCTGATACTGAAGTTGGCTCCCAGTAAATACAGGCCTAAATCAGAAATAATTCAAATTTGTGGACAGATTGTTTTTTATTTGCTGTGTTTTGCAATGGATAGTGACTACTCTCTCTCTCACAGAAGAAGCTGAAAGGCAGAGACACTGTGTGAGCTGCAGATTTTGCTCCTGCAGCAAATAAACTTGTGTAGCATGAAGAGCCTGAACAGAATTATGGCCTGAAGTACCAGTGTGGTACTGATGGACTGTGTCTTGCACATGTGAGAGATGGTGACAAATACCAGAACATTATCTTCCCACTCTTCAGGGACCTTCTGATGACTGTTCCAGTGCTGTGCATTGTACCTGCCCAGTTGGAAGAATGGCCTCAACATGGTTGTTTGCAGCAGGTTTGCTTGTAAGGGTGAAAACTCCTCATCAGCTTCACCAACTCTGTCTCAACTAATGAAACTGCACCCAGACAACACTTGTCTCTTTAGGACCTCATTCTGTAAGGCCTGGAGAACCCTTCACTCTAGCTGGCCTCCTTTAAGACATCAGTTGAAAGGCTACTAGTGCCGAAATGAGAAAATATATGTGGAGTATGAAATCAGTGTGCTAAGGCTGAGATGCTCGTTGATTTATCATATGGTCTTGTTGTGCCTCAGCTTCTGCTTTGTCCAGGGCGACAAAACTGTTTCTTGGTATGTTACTGTGCAATAGATCCTTGGTTAGAATTCAAAATATTAAGATGGACTAATGCTGCAAATCAGGGTCAAAAAGGTTAGAGATGCTAGAAATAATTTGCAAGGCAGCATCTAAAGACCATGAAGACAGCATCTACGCACCCTGGTGTACAAGCTCATCCTAAGCTTATCTAGACATATAACTACAAAAACCCACAAAACAATAAACAAGCAAACAAAACACAAAACAAACAAACACCCATTCCCTCCCTCTTCCCCACAACCCCCCAAAACCACCCAAACCCCTCAACTCAAACTCCTAAAGAATTAACAGTAAAGAAGAATAAAATACTTCAGTGTCTTCAGCAGTTTTGTGTCCCAGAAAAGTGCAGATTCTTGCTGAGCTGGATGTTAAACAGAAAATCTGTGCAGATGGAGTGGCAGCTGAAAGGGAGTAGGACAGATGTAGAACCACTTCCTCCTCACCTTGGTTTATCTCCTCAGCCCCAGAGACTCTTTTTGATGTTTTTGTCATTTATTATTTTATCCAATATAAATCAAAGCAAAATGAGACAGACATGTGGACTTAGATGTCTGTTCATTTAACCATCCCCTGGATAGAATCCCAGGTTGTGAATCAAATAGGATAAATGCAAGGGAGATGAAAGCTGCTGAGCATATCTGTTAAAAATTTAAGTCTTTGTCTGTGGCTTGTTAGTGTAAACATAGTGGACTCAAGGACAGAGAAATAATCATCACTTGCAGAGTTCAGAGAAGGTCTGCTGTACACAACCCCCCAAAAGATTAATTGTGTTGTAGTAACTGGTATCTGTCTACCAAGCTCTGAGAATGAATGAGCAGCACTTTATGGATACATATTTACTTTTATTTATAGATTTATTCTTGTTTGATTCTTGGCTGTAATTCTGTCAAATTAAAAATGAGGAAGAAAAGGTGTTTTTACATCGTAGAATTGTTTTCTCCCCAGCAGAAAGTGACTCTCACTAATAGATCTTTTTTGTGTATTCTAAATGCAACTATGAACCTTCTTGGTTAAGTCTTCTCTACCAAATGCATGTCTCCTGAAGAATGCTGGCATAAATCAGAGCNCTCTCTGCCACACACATGGGCTTGCCAACCATGTGGAGGGAAGGCAGCATGGAGAGCAGGCAACAGAGCTCCCTCTGCCACCAGTACCTCTGTCCTCTGTACCTCTGTACCACCTGTACAGGCTCCCAGGAAGGTAGATCTCGAGGTTCCTCAGCTCACATTTTAGATGGATCCAGCTCTTTCAGGTACACAGGTGTCTTCCCCTCTTGGCAGCAAGAAGGTCTTAGCTTTTAAGGCACATCCAGATGTAATACAAGAATAGTGAATTTACTGCAATTTCACTCTGATTTCCTAGCCAGCTGTGCACTTTTATATTATCTTTGGGATTTTTCAAGAAACATCTTGCTATTTAACGAGTTATTTGTAAAGAAAAACAGTCAGACATTTTTTCCATCTTTCTTCTATTCCACTATTGTGTTGAAGTTTGAGGAATAAGCAAGAAGAAATAAAGTAAATAATGAAAAATATGACAGCGAGTTATTAATCTGTCTCTTGCACGTTTCCAGAAAATAGAAAGCAACAACATTTTTTCAAATTTGATCATAAGCACTTTCTTTTTGCAGAAAGAAGAACCGGAAAGGAAACCCCCTCCGAACCTTGTCAACACTCTAGGGCTCCTCCAAGATCTGGAGGAGGATCTGAAGGGCTCTGCTGCACTTCTGCCAAGCTGCCAAAGTGCAAAGGTCACTCTGCTCTCCCTCGGGACTCATCTGTTTCCATCACGTATATAGACAAGGCAGAGGAGCCTTGCACATTCAGACAAGAGGCAGAAGGCATAGGGAACAAAAATGTCAAAAAAAGAAAAAACCTGAAGCCCTCTCAGAAGTGGGTCCTCTAGTCCAGAGGCACACAGACAAGCAAGCTGTGTTATCAAAGTGCATCCGGCTGCATGTCTGGCAGTGTGTTTATCTGGGCCATGATGCTTGGCCTACTGTCTGGCCTATTTGTCTTGGTCTCCTTCTGCTTCTTTCATTGAGGAAACACTTTTTTCTGTACAATTCTCCTACCCTTAAATACTCCTGGCAGTTACAGTCACAGTCACAGTGCCAGAGCCTGATTGCAAGCCCGGCAGTCATGCTCAATCATGGGCAGTGCAGTCTTGCATGGATCGGAAATGCCTTTCCTAGATATTTCCTGACTTAAAAAGTGGCAGAACATGCTGAGGTTCTTCTCCCTTCTCCTGAACACAAGAGACAAAATACATTTTGGACTACACAGGTATGTTTGGGTGGATCTGTCTTTTTTTTTCCCAATACAAGATTTCATACAGTAGAAATACAGTTGTGGGAGACTTATTGTCCAAAGCCTAAGGCTTACAAACCATGTTTAGAATATAGAATAATAGAATAATAGAATTGTTTAAGTCCGAAAAGACTTTAAAATCATTCAGCCCAACCATTAACCCACCACTGTCAAATCCAACTCTAAACAATCTTCCTAAANGAATAACCTGTGAACCTGTGAATTACAATGTCGGAAATGCAATAGGAGGAGCATATAGCCTAATGAGGATGCCAAGTTTTCTGACAGTACTGGAAATTCTGTGTACTACTACAAGGAGACAGGGAGTACAAACTTGATACAAATTCATCTACGTTGTCTTGTGTGCATGCGTATTATTCACTTTATCCAGAAATGTAACTAGGGTTTTTCATCAGAGGCCACACCTGTGTTCGCAGGCAGTGCTCATCAGTGAGGCAATGACCTGTAAAGGAGTGAAGCAGTTGGTCCTGCATGATGATGGGTGGTAGTACCATGAGTAAGACATAGGTACTGTATTTGAAATGCAGTGAAGTAACTGTGATTTTAACTACAATACTCTTTCCTTTATAGCTAATTCAGGAAATTCAACGCTAACTAACATAGGTTGTGTTCTTCTGCTTTCTGCAGTTGATATACACCTTAAACAACTGGACTGGCAGCTACAAGAGGGCTTTGGGCTCAGGCATATGGTTAGGCTGGGTTCTGTGAGAATGTAACCATTCTTTTTGTCTAAACAAATATGTATTATTCTTTATCTACACCATTTCCTGCCTCAGAATATAATCTGGGAAAAAAATTTTGTTACTCTTTTTCTATACAATGACTCCATTCAAGTCGTGTGTAGAGGTCTCTTCTCAAGCTGAGTTTGGTGGTCTCAGGCACCTGGGATTCTCTCCTGTCCATCTCCAAGAGTCAGTCTGTTGCTAGATCCCAGTGAGAATTCTCCCATGGCAAAAATATAGCACTGGACTCTTGGGTAGGTGTGTTCTAGCTGCTGTCCAGATCACTAACTCTGGACAGGTTTTTTTTAAGAAGAACCTTAATTTGTTTATGAAAGAGACTGATATGGCTTCGTGTGGTAGTGGGAGACTGGATGTGACCCAGTGGGTGACATTAATGCCTGTGTCCTTGTATACAGAGACATCTTACACTCCTGATTGTACTTGAGTAGGCAGTGATCACAAAAGTAGCCTGTGCTATTTCAGGGCAGTAATGCTTTTCAGGTATTATGAGTGCTATGCTAGAGCAGGACAGTGATGTTCTAACTTCAGCTAATATCCATGTCACTAGACTGTGCAAATTAAGAGATGTAAAGAATCATTCATTCTTGTAGCCCAGCAGCTTTATCCATTGGTGGGGTTTTATTTCTCTGCATATGCCTTCATTTCATATTGGCTCAAATTTTCTATTGGAAATTTTCACTTCGCTATTAGTGTGTAACAAAGTGTTCTCCCTCCCCCTAAAAAACACAATAACACCCTACAACCCCACCCCAAAAAAGCCAGCTTCTGATGATCAGTTTATAATCTGTTTCAGAAATAATTTCTGTTGTTTTCTTGATTAAGTTAGCAAGAATTCTCATATATTGGCAACAATGTTGAATCACTGACATGCAGAATTAACCTCTGACAATAAATGATCCGGATGATGTTGCAATCTGTAGATATGAGGTTAGTCATTTCCCAGAAGCAAATTAAGAATCAAATGAGATAAAATGTAGAGTTTTAAAATGATAAATGACTTTTATTAATTATAAAGCTAAAGCATAGAGAAAGAGAAGGAAATGACAGAGAAAGCTGCAAAAAAAGCTAAGAATTATGTTAAAAAGAAGCATAGAAATGATTAGTTACCACCACACTGTGTTGGTGTCTGTTAAAATATTTGGAATATGGCAAGGTGTTTTGGAGGTCTTGGTGATTGCTGTTCCACCATCAAAGACATGCTTACAGCCATGCTTTTGGGGTTTTTCTGCTGAGCTGCTTTTCCTAGGCATTGCTGGAATACAATTCACTTCTCAGCCAGAGAAAGAAAAAATTCTTTGTAGCTGTATTTCCCTGATTTGAGTCTCCTGACTAGCAAAGTCTCTCTGCCACACACATGGGCTTGCCAACCATGTGGAGGGAAGGCAGCATGGAGAGCAGGCAACAGAGCTCCCTCTGCCACCAGTACCTCTGTCCTCTGTACCTCTGTACCACCTGTACAGGCTCCCAGGAAGGTAGATCTCGAGGTTCCTCAGCTCACATTTTAGATGGATCCAGCTCTTTCAGGTACACAGGTGTCTTCCCCTCTTGGCAGCAAGAAGGTCTTAGCTTTTAAGGCACATCCAGATGTAATACAAGAATAGTGAATTTACTGCAATTTCACTCTGATTTCCTAGCCAGCTGTGCACTTTTATATTATCTTTGGGATTTTTCAAGAAACATCTTGCTATTTAACGAGTTATTTGTAAAGAAAAACAGTCAGACATTTTTTCCATCTTTCTTCTATTCCACTATTGTGTTGAAGTTTGAGGAATAAGCAAGAAGAAATAAAGTAAATAATGAAAAATATGACAGCGAGTTATTAATCTGTCTCTTGCACGTTTCCAGAAAATAGAAAGCAACAACATTTTTTCAAATTTGATCATAAGCACTTTCTTTTTGCAGAAAGAAGAACCGGAAAGGAAACCCCCTCCGAACCTTGTCAACACTCTAGGGCTCCTCCAAGATCTGGAGGAGGATCTGAAGGGCTCTGCTGCACTTCTGCCAAGCTGCCAAAGTGCAAAGGTCACTCTGCTCTCCCTCGGGACTCATCTGTTTCCATCACATACATAGACAAGGCAGAGGAGCCTTGCACATTCAGACAAGAGGCAGAAGGCATAGGGAACAAAAATGTCAAAAAAAGAAAAAACCTGAAGCCCTCTCAGAAGTGGGTCCTCTAGTCCAGAGGCACACAGACAAGCAAGCTGTGTTATCAAAGTGCATCCGGCTGCATGTCTGGCAGTGTGTTTATCTGGGCCATGATGCTTGGCCTACTGTCTGGCCTATTTGTCTTGGTCTCCTTCTGCTTCTTTCATTGAGGAAACACTTTTTTCTGTACAATTCTCCTACCCTTAAATACTCCTGGCAGTTACAGTCACAGTCACAGTGCCAGAGCCTGATTGCAAGCCCGGCAGTCATGCTCAATCATGGGCAGTGCAGTCTTGCATGGATCGGAAATGCCTTTCCTAGATATTTCCTGACTTAAAAAGTGGCAGAACATGCTGAGGTTCTTCTCCCTTCTCCTGAACACAAGAGACAAAATACATTTTGGACTACACAGGTATGTTTGGGTGGATCTGTCTTTTTTTTTCCCAATACAAGATTTCATACAGTAGAAATACAGTTGTGGGAGACTTATTGTCCAAAGCCTAAGGCTTACAAACCATCTTTAGAATATAGAATAATAGAATAATAGAATTGTTTAAGTCCGAAAAGACTTTAAAATCATTCAGCCCAACCATTAACCCACCACTGTCAAATCCAACTCTAAACAATCTTCCTAAATGTCACATCTACACATCTTTTAAATACCTCCAGGGATACTGACTCCACCACTGTCCTGGGCAGCCTATTCCAGTGCCTGATCACCCTTTCAGTGAAGACATATTTCCTAATATCTAATCTAAACCTTCCTTGGCACAACTTGAGACCATTTCATCTTGTTTAATCACTTATTACCTGAGAAAAAAGACTGACCCTCACCTGGTTACAACCTCCTTTCAAATAGTTACAGAGAGTAACAATGTCTTCCTTCAAACTCCATTTCTCCAGGCAAAACACCAGCTGCTTCAATTGCTCCTCATAAGATTTGTGCTCCAGATCCTTTGCCATCTTTGTTGCCCTTTCCTCAATGTCCTTTGCGTAGTGAGGGGTCCAGAACTGGACCCAGGATTTGAGGTGTGGCCTTACCAGTACCAAGTGCAGAGGGACAATCACTGCCCTGGTCCTGCATTGTTCTTTTTCTGAAACCATATTGCTTTTTCCTTCAATATCTCTTCAAGATCTGGATCTAGAATTGTTGTTTTAGGAAACTGTAGAGTTTCCCCTCATCCCTGCATGGAAAATCTAAAAGTAGATCTGTAATACCCTTACTAGGGGTGGCTATTTTCCTGGAAGGACATGCATGGGAAGTCAATAAGCTTGATGTGAGCCGCCAGAACATGCACCAGATAGGACTGCAGAAGAAAAAATGTGGCAGTGAGTGGACAATAATGTGTGTGGTCTTCAGGATGTTTACATTCACGTATGAACATATAAATCACAGAGTTAAAAATGCCTTGTGCTTTTTATTCTCAGTCATTGGAAAAAGACAATGGATCAACCAATAAAACTTATTTTTAGTTTCAATAAATTTTATTTCCTTATTTATCATGTCTTGCAGCAAAATTTATTGCTGTTTGAAGAAAAATCTACTGATTTATTCAAAAGAAGGTCAAAGGTTCCTTATGCAGTTTGAATCTCTTACTGTTTAAATACAGACAAAATAAACAATTGCTTGCACTTCTAAGCTGTGTAAAACTTCTGGCTAGTAACAGGCTATGGATGAGTTCACAACTGTCAAAAATACATCTTTTAGATTCCCACTTGGAAAATAGTATAAAGAATAACCTGTTCCCTTACGCCATATCCCTCCACCAAAATAAGTGCCGACAAGACATTTGTTTAAGATGCATCCGAAGCCAAAGAACAATATTCTTGGAAAGTACTTTTATGTTTGTAATAGAAAGTCTCTTCTAAAACCAAAAAATTACTTAAACATGTTCTAAACCTAGATTCTTCTCAATCAATTCTAAATAATGGATTATTTATAATTTCTCCTTCTGTAATTTTTTCTATTAGATACCTAATTTCTTCTTTCCCATCAATTAAATTAATTTATTTAATGTTTCCTAAACTAGGTAGTACAATTTATGAACTATAAATGCCCATATGAGCCTTGAAGAAGCCAACTGGGATAGCAGCAGCAGTCTAACTCTGATAGCCCACAGCTCATTGCAGCCTGAATTAGTTATCCAAGAGGAAAGAAAATTTATTTGAAGACTACATATATTTTTTTGTTGTGGTTTAATCTGGCAGTCAGCTAAACACCTCACAGCTGCTCACTCACTCCCTGAGCAGGATGGGGAAGAGAATCAGAGAAAAGGTGAATTTTGTAGGTTGAGATAAAGGCAGTTTAATAGGACAGTAAAGGAAGGGAAAATAACCATACTAATGATAGCTAAATATGCAAAACAAGTGAAGCACAATGCAATTTGCTCAACACTCAATAGCTGATGCACTGTCAGTCCATGGGCCCCGGGGCAGCACCCCACAGCCAGCTCCCTGCAGTATGGAATACACCTTGGATCAGATGGAGGCAGTGTCCCGGCTGTGTACCCTCACAGCTGTTTGTGCACTCCTAGCCTCCTTGCTGTTGAGGGGAGTGTGGAACAGAAAAGGTTTTGACACTGTCTAGGAACTGCTCAGCAATAGCTAAAACATTGTCTGTTAACAACACTTTTCTTATCCCAAATCCAAAACACATCAATTGTACCAATTGCTACAAAGAAAAACAACTGTATCCCAGCCAAAATCAAGACAGTTGTGTATCAATTCTGTACTGAAACAAACTTCCAAATGTACGTGGAGTCAACTATATTGCTGTCCACCATGAGAACATCTCAATGCAAAGGCAGTTCTGGGTTAGAAAAGTTTACTTTCTGATTCCTTTGTTAAATCACTTCCATATTTTGAGGAAAGCCATGTCTTTATCCTCTTCTATGGCCTTTGCAATGGCCATCAGTGTAAGAAGCATTTTTACTTAGTTAAAACCATTATTTCTTGATTATTTTTTATGTTAGAGTTTTATAGGTTAAGGTTCTGTCTTTTGAAAAGGCAGATCTGAGGAACACCTGAAACTGCTTTGCCTCCTTTCCTGCATTAAAGGAACATCTACTCTTAAAGCATGGGCTGAAAAAGTGAGAGACAGCACATGCCTATCGCTGTTCTGCATGGCAGGCTTTTCCCTACCTAAAGGGGATTTGTAAAGACGGGGCAAGTAAAAGGATGGAAGGCAACAGTTGTAAGTTGCAAGAGGAAGACTGAAATTGAGCATAATGGGAAAATTCTTCACCATGAGCATGACTCACCTTTGGAGCAGGTGCCCTGAGAGTCCCACCCTTGTGGTTTGGAAAGCTCTCTTGGATATCAGGTCCTGTGACAGAGCTCAGAGGCTAATTCTGTTCTGGGGAGGGTTGTGACCTACATGTCCTCCTGAGGTCTCTTCCAACTAAATTTTGCAGAGAATTTATAATAACAAAGTTGTAGAATCATCTTAACTAGTAGTTGGAAATTATTAATGCTAAAAAGTTCTAAAAATTGGAAGTCTTATTTTGAAGAAGGCTTCTATATTTCACAATCCTTCTCCTAACTTCTCCCTTAAGTTTACCTTCCAAGTAATAGGAACCATTATCTTTTATGATTCTATAAGAAACTATCTAGTAGAAAGTAGACAGATAATGAGGGAGCAGCTGCTATGCCTGGTTGGCCCTGACTAACTGCTTTGTTTGTGCTTAGACAGGTAGAAATTCCCTGGAGCTCATCAAATATTTAGAGCCAAAGACTGGTGACAGAAGCAACAGTCAGGCAACAACCTGTTTTAATCTGGCCCACTGAGTGGCAACAATGGAGTTTTTTCCCCACACAAGGGGCCTGGAACAGACTCAGCATCACACCATGTTGTTTATCTCTGCATCATAAGTGGAAGTTGACGCAGGGTGAGAGAAGAGGAAGATACTATTTTTACTCTCTTGTCTTCAGATTTTCGTTTTTCACAGGACCTGCTTTTTGAATGTGTCCACCTTCTTGGAGAGATTTTTTCTCTTGCAACCTGGCCTTTCACATGGTTTTACCATGAGAAAACAGTGAGCAGTCCTATGAATATATTGGTATAGCTAAACAGGGTATCTATGAGCATTTGAAATTGGGACTGGTGTTGTTTAACATCTTCATTGGCAACATGGGCAGGGAGATTGCACCCACAAGTTTGTCGATGACGCCTGCAGTGTGGTGCAGTCAACATGCTCGAGGAGACAGGTGCCATTCAAGGATGCTGGCAGGCCAGAGAAGTGGGCCTGTGTGAACCATATGAAGTTCAACAAGGCCAAGTGCAAGGTGCTGCACCTGCTTCAGCACAATCCCAAATACAGATACAGGCTGAGCAGAGAACCAATTGAAACCAGCTCTGAGGAGAAGGACTTGGCACTGTGGATGGATTAAACACCTGGCAGTGTGCTCTTGCAGCCCAGAAAGTCAGTTGTGTCCTGAGCTACCACAAAAGCAGCATCGAAAGCAGCATCAAAAGCAGGTCGATGGTGGTGATTCTGCCCCTCTGCTCTGCTTTCATGAGATCCCCTGGAGCGCTGCATCTGGCTCTGGGGCCCTCAACATAGGAAATACTTGAACTTATTGGAGTGAGTCCAGAGGAGGACCACAAAGATGATCAGAAGGCTGGAACAATTTTCCTATGAAGAGTTGCACCTGTTGAGTCTGGAGAAAAAAAGGCTCCAGGGAGACATTATAGCACCTTCCACTACCTGGAAGTCCTGTGGTACAAAGTAGCAGGGGCATGTGGTGATAGGACAAAGGGTAATGAATGCAAACTGAAAGAAGGTAGGTTTAAGTTAGATAATACAAAGAAATTCTTGGCTTAGTGTGATGAGACAGAGAAGATTGCCAGAGAAGATTGGGATGTTCCATCACTGCAAGTGCTCATGGTCAGAATGGGACAGGGGTATGAGCAACCGAGTCTAATGGGAGGTGTCCCTGCCTGTGGTGGAGGATTGGAACTAGGTGACCTTTAAAGTCTCTTCCAAGCCAAATCATTCCATGATTCTGAGATTCGACGGTGCAACACAAAACCGCTCGATTTCTGGCAGTGCTTGGAGCAAATTCCTTCCACCCCTTTCCCCAGGGCGCATCCTCAGTATCAGAGCAGACAGTGCACGGGGTCGTTGGGCGCTGCGGAGCCACGGCGGGGCGCGGTTGCCCGCGGAACTGAGGCTCGTCCATCCCCCTCCCGCCCCCCCTCCGAAGGGGACGCGTGTGATCCTGCTTTTTCTTTTTTTTAAATTGCTATGGAAACAGAGCAAAGCAAAGGGTAAATACACGGACAATGGCTGAAGACAATTTTAATTTTCATCCCCCTTAAATGTCACAGGTTTTTAACGCGTCGCCGCTGTAACCGGAGCCGGCATCTGCACCCGACGGGAGAGCTGGTCTCCGAAGCCTGAGGAATACAAGTCCCTCATTATTGCCAAGACGGATCAGAGTACGTAGGTCTGGTTAGACACTGCGATGCATTGTAAGAGGGCTCTCTTCAGGGACAGCCATAAAAGCCTCCTTCTTCCCTCCTGTTAGAAAAGAGCAGCTGTATTCTTCTAAAGTGGACCCCACCGAAGGTTGCCTGCCTCCACAGTACAGGGTCTCTGGGTCAGCACAGAAAAGCAAACATCATTTCGCAGTCTGAACAAGGTTTCCCAGTGCAATCTTGCGCTTTGGATGGGAGCTGTGCTCACCCTATACATGTGGCTCGGGAGAGCTGGTGGGGAAGATAACTGTATACAAATATTTTGGCAGCTCTAAACGAGCCTTACAGTATAATCCTGAGTAGTCTCATAGATTAGGGAATTTCAGGCTATTAATTACTTGTTATTGGCACTCCAAATACCTTTGATGCAAAATTAAGACTAACCACTACTTGTTAAACAGGAGAGATAGGCTATTTAACAATGCCAGCACTCCCTAATTTTGTATCTGGGGATCCTTTTAGTTTTCCCTCTTCAAAGCCAGTGACCAAGTGCTCAATCAGTGATATAAATAAACAGGACTGAATTGGTTATTTTATAGGTACATGAATGCCTCATTAATTACTGAGTGTTACAGATGTGAACAGGGTGCTCTAAACTGTTTACCAGCTGGTTCTTGGAAATGAGACTTCCTGGATGACTTTCCTATTGAGATATGATGCTCCTCCTTGTAAAACCCTTGGTGGTTCCTGCTTCCCAGCAAGGCCAAACTCCCCATTCAAATGCAGGATCATTCCTAGAATTGTCACTGGAGTTGCTAGAAGAGCTCTAGTGGGGTGGCTGGAAGATACTGATTGCGCTATGCAATTTCTTAGCACAAGTTTGCTCATGACACACACAGCCTCCAGAAATGTGAGCCACACTGTCTGTGACAGGGCAAACCCCAGGAGCATGTGGACTGCATCTGGAACCAGAGATGACCTTTCCTGAAAGGACATATTGGCTTTGAGTCAGGCTGGGAGTCAGCATTCTGCTGGATTTCTGTTAATTGCATTAATTGCAGCAGTGTCTCTGTGGCACTGTTATACTTGGAAACCTGTGTGTGCTCACAGACAAAAATTTTGGCATGTGAAGCCTAAATCTTCTGGTTCAAGAGAGAAGGAGGAGGAAGTGGATGGGAGGGACTGACTAGCTGAGCTCCTTTCAGCCAGAGATGCTTCTGCTACATTCGAGTATCACAGTGCTGTATTTCACAGGTGGTCTTGCTGCTAATTAAATACTTCACATACATGTAAAGTAAGACAAAAGGAATTGGGGAAAACACAAGAGCCCACATATGACTGGATATTGAGGAGCAAGCTCGTATTGGAATGGAAAGAAACTAAATGCTTTAAGAAGTCTTTTTTTTTTTCTTTGAAGCCTCATGGTTCTGCATTCATTTGCAAGGACACATTTTAGATAGATAACAAATAGGATGCTTTGTGTTAACCTCCCGCATACACTGTATTTACATGAATGCAAGTGCACATTTTGACTATTACTCATCATAAAACATAACAGTTTCGCCAGGTGCCTTCTTTATTTATGGTTTTCTGGTTTGGAAATCATACAGCTATTACCAGACATTCCCAGAAGGAAAAATCGTATGGAAAATTACTGCAAAAAAAGGTTCAGGATTAAAAGATCTGATCAGTTCTCCTGCTTTGCTGTGAGATGACATTTTTTTCCCATATAGACTCACTAATGACTTATGTGAAAAAAATTAAAGCATATTTTTCTGTCAAGGGATAGCAATTTCTCTCCAGGTATCCAAGGATTTTATGAGAACCTTCAGGAGCCATGTTTCCAATTAAGATTAGTAAGAATGTAAATTGATTTTAATACTTCAGTATAGAATCAGAAATCTTTATTGTAACCTGTTGTATGGGAATTTTTTGTGTTGGGCTTATTTTTCCAGAAAATCATGTTGCAGTATTGATTATGAATTTAAAAAGCAAACCAACCAACCAACAACAAAAGCAAAAAAACTAACCTAGCATTTCTCTTGTGGTTCTATACAAGGTTGAATTCCTGGTTAAAAACCATATGAACCCAGTTGTTTCAGGGCATTTCAATACACTTTTGACAAGATACTCACATCTTCACTGCATATACTGAATGAATGCAAAAGTTGAATTTAACAGGGTCAGACTGATGTTCATTACCCCTCAGGGAAACTCTAATTGTGTATGTGGCGTGACAGCAAGCTCTTTAGATATTTGTTTAGATCTCTCATTTTAAATGTCCTTCTCTATTTCTGTCTCAAACAAATTTCTTATTTTAGGGCACAAAAATATATGTCTGTAGATTAAACACTGGTTTCCTGGTAAAAGAAAGCATATATATACCTCAGAAGGATTTTGTCGAGTAATTCAAATATTTCAAATAAGCAGCTGGATTGAGCAAAATCCCTTCCTAATGTAAACTGAGCTCTCAGTAGGTCAGCAGAACAGGGACTTGCTACAGCAGAGGATTTATGCCATGCTCCCAGGCACTACAAGCAGTCTGAAAATTCATTCAGGCAAAGGATAAAAAGTTTTTCCTGGAAGTGCTCCTCACTCTCCAGATCCTTTCTTGTATCAAGAGCTCTGGCAATATGAAAGCTTAAAACTGTGGAAGCAGAACACATGCACCTGAATGGACTTTATCAGACCCTCTGTTTTTAGGCGTCATACAAACCAGTCCTTCACTCTCTGTTCACCTCTTAGAGAACAGAATCAGGTTTAACAAATAAATAATAATAAAAAAAAAGGCATAGCCCTTGGTTTGACTTGGTTTAGGTGTCTAGAAGACATTTGACCATCACAGACGTATTGACCTGCCAGTATTTCTCTTACACCAGTCATTGCTGTATCAACATCACATTGTCTCATTTGCAAAGCTGTGTTATAGGGTCTAACAGCTTTCATTTACTTCAAAATATTTTTCAATACCCTTATTTCTACCAGGTTCTTTTCTGAAGAGACCATTTCACAGAATCACAGAATCACAGAATCAGTAAGGTTGGAAAAGACCTTAGAGATCATCACGTCCAACCTATCACCTGTTACCTAATCTAATCTAGTCAAACCTGTTACCTAACCTGACCTGTTGCCATCCTACTACCAACACATCATCCTACCTATAACACATTACCCTAATATCTAGGTCATGCCACCAAGAACTTCATCCAACCTTTTCTTAAACACCTCTAGGGACGGTGACTCCACCACCTCCTTGGGCAGCCCATTCCACTGAGAGATCACATTTGAATGATTACACAGACGGGCATATAAATCTACCAGTTCACCTTAGTTCAATTCCATTCCATAAATTTCCAGGTATTTTTTTCTTACCAAAATGACTGCATCCTAATGAATTACCATGCATTTTTAGCATGGCAGTGCTGTATCTATCTACCCTGTTTCTTTAAGAATCCAGGGCTGCAAGGACACTGTTGCTGGTATATACTTTCCCCTTCAACTGTTCTTTCCAAGCAATTAGGTTTCTAAAGAGCTTTTTAATTTTAATTTATTAATTTTGTTTGCATTGACAAGTGTTTTGGTCTCCATTGACAAAGCAAGTTAAAATGGATTATTCCTCCAGTAGCCTGTCAACTTGTTTCCAAAAATTTGTCTCTGTCTCTACAAAGTAATTATTTTTGCTGGCATCCATCTACCTTTGTTAGTTTTCAGATGTACTTGATGTCTCTTTCTCTCAACATGGGGGTTTTTGAATGCCTGCCATTGCTAGATTTTGTTGTTGTTGTTTTTGTTGCTGCTACATTTGCTTCTCATCTGGTGCAGCATCCTCACAAACCTCTGAAATCTTGCACTCCCAAAATCCCAGCACTCTTGTGTTTCTTGCTTGTTCAAATTGTGGCTTTATAAATGGCAATTTCCCTGATAATTTTTGTCACATCCGATATGGTCTTGTCTAAAGTATGATATAAATTACCAAGAAATGTTTATGACAAACTGAAACCAACATCCTCTCAGAGATCGTTGCAGATAATGGGCAAATATGCTTTGGCATAAGTCCCTTTGATTGCCTGCTCCAAAAGGCTTTAGACTGTGTACCATAACAAAGCACCCCTTTTTGAGGACCAAACTGGTATCAGTTGCTATCACTTCTAGTTTTCAGTTACTAAAAACCTGTAGCATATATATATATGTATATTTGTCTTCATAGATAGAATATATCTACACAGATTAAAAAGTGATTATTTCATCTCTCTCGCTGCAGTGATCCATCTTTTCCCACTTAACAAAATTCCTCCATACCATCTGCAAACTTTGCTGACTGCAAAACGGTTAAACCCCTAATTCTGGGAGCATTTGGAAAGGCTTTTTGTGCACAGCCCTGTAAGATTCATTCTTTTGCTCAATTAAATTTTAAGGCTCTCGGTATCTGTAATTTTGATGTAGCAGCAGGTCCAGCCATGTATGATGACACACAGACTGAATATTAATCAGTGTTTTGTTCAGGCTGAAGTGATCTATGCCTGCTTTGCCATGAGCATCTGCCACACTGCGCTGGAGGCAGTTTGCTTTCAAGCCCATTGATAAAATGACAGTCATCTCTTAAGAGCTACATCTATATAAAAAAATAAAGCAATGCCAGTGAAAACTCACAGGCATTGGAGGTTGACTGAATGTACAGCTAAATTCAACATTGAATTCACTAGGATGAACGCAGTGGTTTTGACAGTCCATCCATGGTAGACCTGCCACCTCTGACTTAACCTCGACTCTTCCTTCCTCAGCTCCTTCATCAGATGTGACTGCTCTTCATCAGTGCACCTAGCTGTCAGTTCAGCACAGCTCCTGACATCCTCACTGCAACTACCCTGGCTTTTGTTAATCAGACAAGCAAAAATTTAACATCCATCCTGCTGAAAGCAGCCTGCTGATTTCTGAGGGAGCAGGATGTTGCCGTAACAGTTTGACTATTCACTTCATGTAATATTTTTATTTTTTTAACAACAGTGTTTACTTTTCAAACAAGGACCATTGGCTAAGCCATGGCAACCAGAGTGTCTGTGTAGCCAGAAAACTCTTATTATGTTGGTGGGTGATTTGGAAGGCCTTGAATACATAATTAAATTTGTTTTTACTTTCAGCTCCCTGTAGTGTGTTATTTTTTGATATTTAAAAGTTATCCCTCTTGAAGACAACTGGTTTTTTATTATTATAAGGACAGTTTAAATACATTTAGCAAAAGTAAGCCTCATTCCTATTATGTCTCAATCTTCTTCTCAAATTAAAGAAGTCCTTTAGTGTCTATGATAATTTTCCTACAGCCAAAATGTTTCTATTAACATTTTCTAAAGGTCTAGAAGCTTTGTACACTTAATGGAAAAAGCTCCACATTTCCTGATTCTTAAAATGTTCAGCATTAAGTTGTATGTTTTATATTGCATCAACAAAACTGAGGCTTTAGAGTGTTTCCCCAGCTCCCCAAAAGAGAAGCCCCTGCATGCTTCTTCTGGTACAGGTAAAAGGGAATAGCACATTAATAAGAGGCCAATACTGCAATAAATTGAACTTCTGCAGTCCCTGTGGGATGCACCAATGCCTTTGAATCATGGTTTGTCAGCACAAGTGGAGCCCTGTGAGTTTTGGCACTGTCAGCCCAGTGGGCTCTGTGGGAATACAAAGTCTGTCAAATTGGGTAGGTGACTCAAGACAGAAAGTGGAAATTCTCCAAGAATGAGAGTGATAAGGACAATTTGGGGTGAGGGTTAAATCCAGAAATGCAGAGCTGGAATAATTGGCAATGAAAGCAGTACAACAAAGTGAGTTTGGAAATTATGATAGAGTTAAAATTAAATAAGAATATAAAATGTTATTTGTTTGTGAACTAGAACCTTTATTGTTTCAACTATTTCACTCTGTTATTTAAATTCATTAGAATCATAAAATCACAGAAAAGTTTGTGTTGGAGGGGACCTTCAAAGTTCATCTGGTGTATCCTACCCTGCCATTGGCTGGGACATCTTACACTAGACCAGGTTGCTCAAAGCCCCATACAACCTGGCTTTGAACACTTACAATGGTGAAGCATCCACAGCTTCCCTAAACAACCTGTTCCAGTGCCCCACTACCACCACAGTAAAGAATTTCTTCATGTCCAATCTAAACCTACCCTCTTTCAGTTTAAAGTCATTATCCCTTGTCTTGTCACAACAGGCCTTGGTAAATGTTTCCCTGTGCCTTTGTATAAGCCCATTTTACATATTGAAAGTTTGCAATGAGGTCTCCCCAGGGCCCTCTCTTCTGCAGGTTGAACATCCCAAGTCACAGNGAAGGTCAAGCCTGGCGCGTGGGTGATAAGGGATACAGAGCACATATGTGGAAAGTCTGAAGGAACTGGGTACATAAAAAGAGAAAACTGAGGAGAATGTGGCATGCTTCTTGTTTGTTAATATTGCTATAGGGAGGACAGTAAATCATTGTGTTCCATGTTCAGTACAGGAGAGAATAAGTCTGTTTATAACTNTTGACAACCAGACCATGGCACTAAGTGTCAAACCCAGTCTCTTTTTAATTATTTCCAGGGACAATGACTGCATCACCTTCCTGGGCAGCCCATTCCAATGTCCATTCACTCTCTCTGTGAAGAACTTCCTCTTGACATCAAACTTAAAACTTCCCTGGTGCAGTTTAAGGCTGTGCGCACTTGTCCTATTTCTGGTTGCCTGGGAGAAGAGACCAACTCTCACCTGGCTACAACCACCTTTCAGGTAGCTGTAGAGAGTGATAAGGTCTCTCCTGAGCCTTCTCTTTTCCAAGTTAAACAACCCCAGATCTCTCAGCTCCTCTTCACAGGACTTGGGCTCCAGTTCCTTCACCATCCTCGTTGCCCTTCTTCGGACATGCTCCAGCACCTCAATATTCTTCCTAAATTGAGGGTCTCAGAATTGGACGTAGAACTCAAAGTGTGGCCTAACCAGTGCTGAGTACAGGGGAAGAATCACATCCCTGGTCCTGCTGGCCATACTATTCCTGGTAGTGTGTCCTCAGCCTTTCTTCATCAGGGAGGTGTTTTGGGAGTGTCAGGAGTGTCACAGCAAGGTTTAGATATTGTAGCTAAGCTGGCAAAGGTCAAGCCTGGCGCGTGGGTGATAAGGGATACAGAGCACATATGTGGAAAGTCTGAAGGAACTGGGTACATAAAAAGAGAAAACTGAGGAGAATGTGGCATGCTTCTTGTTTGTTAATATTGCTATAGGGAGGACAGTAAATCATTGTGTTCCATGTTCAGTACAGGAGAGAATAAGTCTGTTTATAACTAAAAGTTTTATATTGGAAAAGAAAAAAACTTTTAATATATAAGGGCTCTGAAACAATGGCAGGCAAGTTATGTGTGAAAAATCTTTTACTGAATGTTTCCAAGATCTGGCAGATGACCCTCTACCGAGGAGGATTTAGTCTACTTGATCCTGCCTCTGTGCAGGTTATTGGTCTACAGTTTTTGGTATATGTTTCTTTTTAGCAACTAAGTTCTGTAATATACATTCTCCATAGACAATCTGGGAGAAATTAGAGCTGAATCCAAACAATCAGGCTGGGACTGATACTCACATCTAGATGAAACAACCCAAATATGAAGGCGGAAATTTAACTAAGTAGCTACTATTAAAAAAGACTATAAATAAATTGTCTAGAGTAAAAGATAGTTGCATTACCGTGGGAAACCCAGAGAGAACAGTTATTTTTAACTCCCCTGTTGACTTTTCTATAGCAGTTGATTTGGTGATATATTGAAAAACATTTGTAATGACTTCACTAATACATACATCATGATGAAAAATGCCATGTTTAATGAATTTTATGTGATTCATAACAAACTGAAGACAGTAAAAGCTTGATGACATTTTTAAATTCTGCAGAACAAGAAAAAATTCATTTTAAAAGAAGGCAACTAAATTCCGAGAAGTGTTCCTACTTTAATTTACAATTAAATCCATGAATATTTTTAAAAAGGTAGTCAATACTTCAAAGAACTGAAATCCAATTGGGATAAAAAGAAAAAAAAATCCAACTATCTGGAATCATTTGTTGGTCTTTGCCACACATATTTTGCTTTTACATGAGTTTTGTGTTTAGTTAAAATTACTTCAGACATAACCAAGTAATATTATAACAGAAAGGAATAAAATCAGAAAATGTCATATTCTCTTTCTGGAATGTCATATTATTCTGTAAGAGGCATTTAATTTAAAATCTAAGACCTAGTTACAGTTGTTTAAAAGACAACATTAATTTTTCCTTTGCACTCTGAGTCTTTCACCATTTTGGTCCAAGCTATAAGTCTACACAACTAACTCATTTAATTGCCCAGCCATTTGCTCATCTCCATTAAAATGGCTCAATACTCAGACAAAACCAGATACAAATAGGCAACCTTTTTAAGGCTTGGAGATTTTTTTCTTTACATGCTTAACAGTAGGCTTTTGAACTTTTCCAAAGAAAAGAGGCTTGAATCTCCAGTGACTAGCTAACTATAGCTTTAATTCAAATCTGAATCTCCCATTAAGGTCATCTCTGTAGTGGTTTGAAGTTTTCCTTTTCCTTAACCTCTGCATTGAACTGAATATTCCTCAGATTCCCTAATTAGTTACAGTTGGAGCTTTGGAGACTTTCAAGACTTTCCTCTTTGAGCTTGGAAGAAAAAGGTTCAAACAATGGTCAGGAAACCCGAAAACCTCTTATCTCTCAGCAGTTCGATTAGACAAGAAGGGTACTGTCTTGATGGATTGAAAGTGCTCTGTACCAGATAAGAACAGGAAAGATAAGAACATTAGAAGTCTGCTTTTTTTGATGGAAGAAAAGGCTGCTTTCCTTTTAAGCACTATCTCGTCTTCATTTACGCATTGCAGGATAAACAGAATGTGTTTGCAATTAATATTTATGCTCACACACTCATTGGGCCACAATTTTTTAACAGACACAACAGAATAGTATGAGATTAAATAATTGTGAAAGCAGCCAAAGTGTACTAAGTGTCTTATTAAATGTTGTGCAGCCCTAGTTATGCTGGAAAAGAATGTAGAAAAGGTGATGCTAAGAAAATAAGAAAAAAATGCATTTGTTTAATGTATTCCCATTTAGATAGCATTAAAGAGTAAATAAAGGTGTGATAAAGACGCTGGCTATCCTAGAAAGATAGTTGTGTAAATGGTCTATTTATTTTTCTCCATTCGGTGGGTTGTTGTTGCCAGTTGCTTTCCATTAATCACTCAGGTTCTAAAAAGCTTTAAAAGGAAATTGTTTACAGATATTTTCCTTTGCTCTGTCAGAAATATGAATCCACTTTCAATCAGCTTCCTCCCGTTCTACATTTGTGGCCCAGACATTTCCTTGTTTAAGTCAATCAGGACATAGCCATCAATTTAAACTGGAGCAGATGAGGTTCTTTACCTCGCAGTGGCTAAAAAAACAGAAAGATGAATGCTTTCTATAAGCAAAAGCATATTTTAATAGCTTAGCTTTTTTCCTAAAGTTGATTTAACTTTTTCTTCCAGTGTCAATATAAAGAAAGAGATCTTACAGGGCTCCTTTTAAGGAGCCTCGGGGCTTCATTAGTTCTTGGGTACATTTTGGACACTTTGCATTAAACAGTTCCACTCAGAATTTTCCTAAGACCTCATGGCCATTATCCAAGGTATATAATTTAAAAGGCATAACCAGTTTCTAACTGTATTATTGTGTATTTTCTTCTGGTCACTGTTTAAAAGCTACTTTCTTGAGACCTCTGTAGCAGCTTTATGGGAATCTATTAATCATTATGTGATATTAATTCAGATGTTTTCACAGAGTTGTTTTATATATGTTTTATATACTTATTGCCTGTATATTTATAATTGTACTAATTTATGATGCTGTGAAGTCCAGAAACTCAGACAACCTAGTGCAGATTATGTTTGTGCCAAAGTAGCAGATTGCAGCCATCATTTCTAGTACATTTCCTATGACTTTAAACAAACTAACCAAAACATCTGAGATGACCTGGGTTTCATAATATCAAACTATTTACAGAAGAACAAAGTCAACTTGAAAACTCAGAAAGATTTAGAGGAAATGGACTAAATTGTAAATTTTATTCTTAATTACATTTCACTCATCAGCTACTCCTGGGCTTTGATGAATCCTATGGAGGAGCTGGTTTACATGCATGTCTTTCTTTCCTTGCAGAAGAAGAAAAAAATCATCAAAACTTTTTTGGGAAATCTGGGTCCCCTGGGAGAGTCAGTGGAAGTCAATGCCAACTCTCACATGTTCAGCAGAGTGAAATCTTTGGGCTGTGATCCTCTCCACATGCAGTTATAACAATAAAATGGGAAAAATATTTTAGCTAATGCAAGATGGGGAAGAAAGAGCTGCAGATGATTTCTGGGAGGTGGTGGAGGAGAAGTGGCAGCAATAAGAACGAGGAGGACAGAGGAGTTAAAGAGAAAGAGAAAGCAGAGCATGGAGCAGGGGCAACAGAGCAGAAGTAAAAGGAGGTATGGGTGTGGATAATTGAGAGTTAAATGGAAATAAGTGATGTTGCTTTTCAGATGAAAGAAGAGAATGTGTTTTAAATTGCTTCTTTCAAGAGAATGACTGTGGTATGATAAGTGAACTGAAAGGATTAAAACCTTCAATAAAACAACAGGTATCAAAGACCTTACACTGCATTTTCATCCAAATCAGTGCTGCCAGGACAGTTCATCCCACCTCTGTCCTGCTCCCAGAGAACACTTTCCTTTGTAACTCTTTCGACTCGACTGCGGTTGAACCATGAGGCCAACAAACAGAAAAAGACAATCCATAGGACAGTACCTGAGGGTCTCTTTCCTGAGGACCCCACAACCTATGGCACATGGTCCATTACGTCCTGTGGCCAACATGTTGGCTTCTCATATACAGAGTTGGAAGAAGAGGGCCCACATGTTTATAAGGGACAGAGTACTTGCATGGGGTATGTGAAATACATGTGTCTCTGATTATGTGAGAGAAGAGGTGGTTTTCTGCAGGCTGCTGTGAGGCTTCCTGCAACAGCAACAAATACCACAGCACTGCACTAGCCTTTGAAACCAGACATTTAGGCTATAGCTGTCTCACTGAATGACATGGACTTGGGACTGTCCTTGGGCACTGAGGTCAGCTGGTGTGCAGTGGCTAACACGCATATATTTCTATCTTCCAAAACCTATATACTAGCTTACAAAAGGCAGACAAATCGATTTTCCTGGCTCCCAAAGCAAGGAAAGGCCTGCACCCAGACTCAGCCAGCAGTGCTCTCAGTCATGTGCTAGCTCCTTCAGTTGTTTCCCATCTTGGAAAAAGCTAGTCAGTCAGGTCACAACGTTGTCAGGAAAAAGTCTACTGCCTGAACAGCACAAATGACTGAACCACTAACATTGGGAACAGTGGTGCTATTTAACTAAAAATTATAGACACATTAATACCATTTTTCTGTATTATTAATTTACTCTGAGAAGGTCCATTCACAGGTTAAGTATTTGTAACTTCAGTAGTAACAGAAGTCTGGGCATCTTTTCGTATTTCAGGACCCAATGATCCTGGATCAGAGTGTGAGAAAGAAACATTTCCAAAGAACATAGAGAGAATCTGATGAGTCAAGTTCTCCAGTACTGGAGCACCTTGCAGGATCCAGGGCTGGAGAGCTCACCACAGGTACACTCTTTATTGAAGCCACCAGAAAGCACATGGCTTTGGTTCTGTACGTGTCGTATCTTAGACCTGCATGGGCACCAGGATGCAGCAATCAACTTCAGAAACATAAAGATTCCCCATCATTTCCATCAGGTGCCAGAGAAATCTTTGGTTTAGCATGGCCCTGGGCTCACAGCTGGAGAGGTGGTGGTTGCCTTCCTTCCTTGGCTGCTATCCAACACTGAGTCAGATGGGGGGACTAAGAAATACCACTTCTCTTGCACTCCTGTTGCTGCCTTTCCATTAACAAAATGTAAAAACATCCTTGATTTTTTCTGACAAACGTGTAAACAAGAAGACTTGCTGGCCATGGGGATCTGTGATAGGATATAGAGCCTTTCACCTCTGTCTTATGAAAGAATATCATACTCCTCTGATGCACATTTTGTGGCTTCTGAGGAGAGAGTTGGTGGTCTGAGCCCCAGTGTCATGTGTCCTCATCAGGAAGCCACACGATTTGGGACTGATTAACCTCTTTGTTGGCAGCCCCCACAGCGGGGCTGGTGATGAACTGGTACCTCCTGGGCAGAGATAAGACATGCTGTTGTTCAAGGGAAGCTGGTCTCAGTGATGCTGATCTTGTATTTATCCACTGACTAGTAGCCAGTGTTTGAAAGCTAATCATCAGCATGAATTTACTTATAAGACTGGAATGAAAGACAGCACTGTAAACCATACATATGCATTTTTGTTGACTCAGATATGCAATGCTGTATCTGGCAATGCTGTTTTGATGAGTCAAAAAAAGAGATTTAATGAAATGGATGCTAAAATCTGACATTACATCTGACATTGCATCATGTGACTATGAATAGTCCTTCACTGTCTCTGTTGCAACACTTGGAGACCTGCTGGCTGCTGGTCCCCATACCCTGGTGAGGAAATCACACCTGCCTTTTGCTCATATCTCTGCAACAGGAAGGATGTGTGTCTACCCTCTGCAAATAGTGGAGCCAACCCCTCTCACATTGCACAGAAGGAATACCTCCAGCCACAGCATTTATGTTCCTGGGGCTCTGAGATGCAATTAATCCATTTTCTGGGGATGCAAATTCCCAGACTTGGCAATATTAGTAGCTTATGTGAGAGCTCTTTACTTCCAGCTCTTAAGTACATGAATAATATCTGCAAATGCTTCTCTTTCTGTTATTCTGTTAAAACACAGTACTCAGATTCCTGATGATGCACCAGTGTTTCTGAATACTCTTGAGTTCTGCCCTGCCTTCTGACTGCTTCCCCTTGATCCAACTGTGTTGAATTTAGCTGGATTCTGGGATGCCATACAATGAAATACCTAAATTTAAACTAGATATGTGACTGGCCATTTATCCTTGGGCTTATCCACACTGGCCTCTTAGCATTCCTTGACATAGACAAAAGCATCAAAATAGGGCCAGGTGTATTTCTGTGGACACTTGTCACTAATAAATTGATCTTTCTACATCCAAACAACAAAATAGAAAAGAATTGCAAGAGAAAATACTTCAAAGACAAATCTCCCACTACATGTGGTTGTGGGTCAGGCTGCTGCACCTCTTTAACTGCTCAGCTCTGTTCTCCTGTCAGACACTGCTGCCTTGAGGACAGTCCTCAGCTACTTCAGAAGAGGATCTGATGGCTTAGCTCTAACGCCCTCCTGCAGAAGCTCAAACTGAGCTCTTATAGTTGGATGAGCTGTAGGGGAGAGTGGAATAATATCATGGGTTATATCACCTGTTCACAAAATTAATTTATCTAGACTCTGAATCGATCAGGAAACCAAAGAAAAACATTGTGCTAAGAAGAAAGCAAAAATAGGCCAACTATTCTGAATAAGTCTAGGACTGCAGTTCCTGTGTGGATCTAGTTCCATGTTCCTATTATTCCCCTCCCTTTATCTCCAGTTGCAGCAAGAATTTGTCCTCCTTTATCTAAAAGTCAGGTCTTTAATTCTGTTGAATGCAAGAAAACAGCAAAGACAGGTTCACAGGTTCACAGGTTATTCTGAGTTGGATGGGACACACAGGATCCTCTAGTCCAACTCCCGAGTGAACACCCACTCAAGGATCAGGCCCACAAGCGTGGAACCACGGGCACCACACTCCATCCATCCAAGCCTCCCATTAACTAGACCATGTCACTGAGCTCCTGATCGAGTCTTCGCTTAAACACCTCCAGGGAAGGCAACTCCACCACCTCCCTGGGCAGACCATTCCACTGAGAAATCACTCTCTCTGTGAAAAACCTCTTCCTAACATCCAGCCTAAATCTCCCCTGGAGCAGTTTGAGGCTATGTCCTCTTGTTCTGGTGTCGTCAGCCTGAGAGAAGAGATTCACACCCATCTGACTACAACCTCCCTTCAGGTAGTTCTAAACAGCAATGAGGTCACCTCTGAGCCTCCTCTTCTCCAGGCTAAACAACCCCAACTCCCATAGCCTTGTCCAACTGACCACACTGTTCCTAATACAGGCCAGTTAGTTGTAGAGAGTGATAAGGTCTCCCCTCAGCCTCCTCTTCTCCAGACTGAACAACCCCAGCTCTCTCAGTCGCTCCTCATAGGGCTTGTGTTCCAGCCCCTTCACCATCCTTGTCGCCCTTCTCTGGACACGCTCCAGGATCTCAACATCCCTCTTAAACTGAGGAGCCCAGAACTGAACACAGTATTCAAGTATTCCACATTCCTATAAACAAATCCATAGATTTGAGTCCCTCAATCTAAACTACTTAATGTATCAGTGGCCTATTGACAGTGCTGTGACTCAAAAAATGGATGGTGAAACCAAGGTTGGACATTTCCTTGTCATGATCCTTCAGACTTGGTGAGAGAGCCATCTGACCTGGTTCAGGGGCTGGCCTTGAAGGGTTGATGATTCAATCATGCGTTTTGCATAGTACTTCTTATTAGTTACATATAGATGCTGGTTGAACCTCCCTCTGGTGAAGTGCCTTTGTGTAAGGGCACTGAAGATGTATTCAAGACAAGTGATTTAAGAGGCTATGGTTCTCTGTCACTACTTCTCTTCCTCTAAATCACTGCTTAATGCCCAAAGCAAAGCCGTAAATGTGGCTGTTTCAGTGAAAATTGTTTCAATTTCACAGAGAGAGTAATTGCATATTGGAATGGGCTGCCCAGGGAGGTGGTGGAGTCACCATCCCTGGAGGTGTTTAAGAGAAGACTGGACGAGGAGCTTAGTGACATGGTCTAGCTGGGGAGTGTAGGGCTGGATGACGCTGGGCCCCTTCCGGCTCGGAGTGGCCTGCTAGACTGTGAGGGATCTAGGTTGGTGTTATGCTCTGCGATGTGCTCTCAGTCTCTTTACGGGTGTTAGATGGTGAGTTGGATTAGATGATCCTTGTGGGTCCCTTCCAACTCATAGTATTCTGTGATTCTGTGTGTGTAATTATATGAAATTGTTTAATGTATTTAAACATACCTTTCTGTCACAGGAGCAGATTATTAATTCTAGGAATGAGGAAGAACAGAGGACTCACACTGCAATAGCTGGATTTGTTAACCTGTTGTTACCTGTTATCTCTCTACTGGTCTCTTCAAGTTAAGACTCTGAAAGCCTCATGCCTAAATTTAATATTGTAATTCCTAATTTGCTACTCCCTAGAGCAAGGTCAGGTAATTCCAATGTACTCTGTAATATGTCTTCATCAAAATTTTCCGCTAATACAGAAAACGGGATAAGCAACATCTCTAAATTACTTGAAACGCAAGAAGAGGACATAAATATTTATTCTCCTTCACAACAAGTCCCACAAATCTGGCTGTTCTTAGCTTTGTTTAACTCCAGTTAGAAAGTTTCTCCTGTGTCTCCTTACTTGTCTTTTCAGAGGATTCTGTCAATAACTCGAAGTCAAGACTGAAATCTGGTCACTGTGACCAACATTGAAGAGTGGCAAATCAATGACAAATGCCTGAGTTTGGGGCTCACAGCCATGAGGGCAGAATATCCTCCCAAACCCAGAGAGACCAGACACACAAATCTACACCCTGCAAGAGAGATTTTCTCTGTACAGCTTGATGTGAGTGTCACAATAGTCATGATCTCCTGCTGCTCTTTGGGAGATGTGAAGTTTCACTTTATTAAGATATTCATGGGTTTGGGAGGTGCTAATTGATTGCCCAAGCGCTGCAGTGCTTTGAGACCTGTATGTTTTTGCCACCTATCTGTTTTGTCTCCAGTTTGTTAACACAGCTGGAGAAATTCACATGCAGGAACCCACTTCACCCCACAGTACTTTAAAATCTAATCCCCACCTCTGAATGTCCAGCTAGACCAATCTAACACAATTAGGGAACGTGCACTTAAAGGAACAAAAGCTGTCAAGCAGCCTTTGGAAGGGCAATGCTATCTGCTGTGTTTTTGTGGCACACACTGATTTATTGGGACCTACAGTGATGATAAAATAAAATTGCAATGAGCCTGGAGGGGAACCCAGAGGTCCTGATCTCTACAGTATCACGGGATTTATCTGATCAATATCATGAGGGCTTAATGGCAACTGTTGCTTTTTTAAACAATACCTTTTGTTATCTCTTGAGGTACTTCTTGTTGGTTTTGGGTGACAATATAAACAGTCACAGCCACCTGATGATAAGTGTTGGCAGGGTGATAATCAGTTTGCTTGCCTGTTAATCCCTGCAGTAACAGATGGAATAAAAATATCTTGAAGGATGTTATAAATTACAGTAGAGTAATAATGATAGTTCAGTTGTTTGTGAGGAGTGAAAAGGTTTGTAGGGAGAAACAGTCTTACCAAATCAACTGATAGACTTGAAAACCACAGGGAAGGTTTCTGTCTCACACCTTTGTATTGTATCTTGTCCCTTTTCTTTCTGCTGGAAGGATGGAATCTTACTTTTTTTTTCCCTGTGAAACCCCAGAAGGGGACATAAAGTGCTCAGGAAAAAAGTCTGAAGTCCTTGCAGGACCCTCTGTGCATCCCAAAGTGAGTGCGTTTTCTCTGCCCTATATGTGAGAGGTTGGTGGAAGGTGGCTGGGGGCAGGGACCTCAAGAGCCACAGAAGGACCTAAAGAAACTCAGTCATGGACAAGCTGTGCCCAAGTGCCGGAAACAGCAGGAACCTTTTTGTTTCCTGTTTATGAAGAGTGTTTTGAACCTCCTGGTCATCAGCCAGTACCTCCTGGGTTGTAAAACCTATTGTAGGCAAAAATCTGGTTTTCCCTAACGGGTTTTACTACTCTCCCATGGCCATCTAGTAGAAGTGAAAACTAAGGTAACTGTCTATAGCTACAAATCTGTATATGAACATGACAGAATTTCTTGTGACTACAGTTCAAACGCCTGTACCTTACTGAACCTCACTCAAACCCAGCATAACCAAGGGAGATCCAGTCATTATAATCAAGAGATGTAGAGAATTACTTGTTCCATCCTAAAGAAGATGTCTTGCTGTGACTGTGAATGTTGTAGGACAATATTGACTCCCTAAATCATCACTTTCACAGGTTCAAGCTTCCTACTGTAAGTCCTCTTTCCTCATTTAGAAGTAATTTCACATCTTTAAGCATCATTCTTGCCCTCACATGATTTTTTACATTGTACTTTGTTTGTTTTATTGGGGCTTTTTGAGATGGGAAAACCTTTTTTAAATGTAATTTCCATGGTATAGAATAAAAATGGATTTATAACAGCATAACAACATTTTCTACTTTTATTTCCATCCTTTCAAATAAATTATAACTTCTAATCTGCTTTTAGATTTCTAATAAGGTCTAACAAGGTATTTATGTGGAATTATCAATAATAACCTCACATCGGTTTCTTTACCTTTTAACTGTATGGATTTTGTTTCATATTTTACCATCTAGTCACTGTGGGATCAGTGTATTTGGTTAAAAGCAGACAGTCTGTGCCAACGTCAGTACTGGAGGACTTCTCAGCCCTAGCCTCTACTCCAGAAAGGCTGTTGGAGCTCACAGGTCATGTCTGTAAGTCTTGTGTGGGCATCTCAGATCCTCAGATCTCTTGAGTAACACTATCCTCTATGTTCCCACTGAATTATGCCTTCAGTCTCTTGAAGTCTTCTCAAAATCATCCCCAGTCAGCTTACTTCGAATAATGCTGAATTCTCATAAAACGTTCTCAACCTTTCTCAATCTGCTCAACCAGGTCACTTATGAGTATGTTCAAATTGCAAGTACTTGCTTTAGGCATCAGTTTGGGAAGGTTTTCTGGTATTCTTTCGGTCTGGTCATTTTTAAATATACCAGAATATTGTTTTCTACATTTATAGACTTTTAAAACAAAGTAACATCTATGCATTTGAATCAGTGACTAAAGTTCATTCTTACAGATGCAATTCAGATTTTTCCTGGACACTGGGTTTCAGTGACTTTTGTTATTATCTTACTTCAGAAGGCATTCATGTTCCTGCCTACCTCCCCTCTTTTCTTTAGATCAACACATTAATGCAGGAAAAGTGTGTAACGTCCTATCAGTTGTATGGACAATTCAACAACATGACCTGGAGGTCCCTTACATGAAATTTTGTAAAGATCTCTGGTTTCTTAAGAACATGGTGGTGTCACAGTTTAAGATGTTGCTTTGTAGGACCTGCATATTTTCACAGGCTTGACATAATACTAGTTGTACAATGAAATTCACAATATCAAAGAAAGAATAGCATAATTTTAGTGTTTCTAGACACGGAAGTGGCTTTTGCAAGAGTAAACTGGACCAAGACACTCTAATCCTTTAGAGAAAGGAAATTTAGGTGGCTGAGGAAGAAAGTAATTCTCTAGGCTGCCTTCCATTATTTCTTATAAATTCTCAGTTCAAATTTAGCCCTGGAGCAGGAGAGTGGATTAAAAAGCTTCCTGAGATGCCTTTACATTTATTTCCTGTTATGACTTTTCAAAGCTTATGAGAAATGAAGGTGGAATGAAAGGAATGCTCCTCACAGTTGTGATTCTTCCAGACACTCCTTGAAATGTCTTCTTCTATTAATCTATTTGTCTCTAGGTGAAGAACCGATGGGCTTGGTATAGGTGATCATTTAATTAAAAAAATAACCAATACAAAACACTATTCCATAAAAATAATAATCACAGAGATAGCCTGGATTACAAAACCAGTTAACTTTGTTATCACAACAATAAAAAATGGCATAGATGGTCCTTACCTACTTCCTTTGCTGTAGAATAATAGGCAGCAATTTATACTTTTTATGTGAATTGTGAATAGCCATGTTCAGTGATGGTCCTGGTACAGACATAATGGCAGTGTATCTACTAAAGAAATTCTCTTTTCTCCAAAAACATATGAGAGAGCAGGAACCAGTAGAACTAAACATCCAACTTGACAGCAGCAGTGGTTTTCTAGATACTTAGACAAAAAGACAGGATCACTATCCAAGATGAGGAATATATGTGAGAAAGTACATATGTTTTTGAAGTTACATTTGTAGAGAAGGGTGGACTAGATGACTTAGAGCCCATTTAGAATTATTGCCTGTGGTGGCAGCTCAATCTCCCACTCTTCCTTTCTTATCTCAAAACCATACCTGTGAGGTTTCTTCATCCAGAAAACCTGACTGTAAAAGTTGCAGGCAAATCTGGTCTAAATGAAGTCTGCTGTTGGACGGTAGACCATCAGCATAAAGCATGTGGTCTCAGACTCCCATGCAGGCTCCAGTGAGGCTCCAATGCTTCTTTATGTGAGTGAACATCATCAGCCAAGGTTAAATGCAGTGGATGCAAAGTGGATGCATGCGCATTCTACATGCTTAACTGTTCTTGCGATTTAATTTCCAGCAGTGTTTAGTGTTTCTGCTGACTCTGGCAGACACAGTCATGGATCCAGCCCTTGATAAGGATTTGGCTGTCTGCAGTGGAGCCTGTTCTTGTGTGCAAGATGCCGTTTATTCAAGGAGAAACTTGTTATGTTCCCTTACAAATTTGAGAAGGCAAACTTGGGGCACAAAACAGATTGACATGACAGGTTCAGCTTCTGATTCTGTATCTAATTTTCTGAATTAATTTGGGTTGACCTCTAAGTTTTCTGTATCTTGATTTTATCATCTGTAAGTTGAGGCTGAAAGTTGTGGTGATCTGTCTTATTTTGTAGTCTAGGAAGAGAAATGGCCAATTCCTAAGATGCAGCGATATTTACAGCTCGCGTACTATTACCTGAGCATTGTCTGCTGGCATTCTGCGGGTCAGACCTGCCCATGGACCAACACTACCTCCCTGCAAACTGAGAGCATGCTCCCCCTCTAATTGCCTGGTCTTTGGCAGGGGCAGTGAAATGTGCTCCTGCAAGACTACTATGATAGCAGAAAGGAAAAGGCTTTGGCCATGATTTCATATTAATCAGCTGCCCATAATTCCAGAAGAAACTTGGAGAGTGTTTTAGATTAAAGGACTCTAGTCCCAAGGTCTGCTACGTATGGGAACAGGATTTCATCTATATCCTGTGATTACATTTGTAAATATCTCTGTCACAAGGGGATAGGTGTCTTGAGACTGGCATATGGCTGCTAACTTCAAAAGTTTGGGCCACTTTGAAGGCCAAGAGAAACAGAAAGATGAACCGTTAATGGCAGCAGAAGTGGTATTACCTGTATTATATTGCAAGCTGGAAGAGAGGCAAACTATTAGAGATACACATCCTCAGGTGAGAAATAGACTATTCTGTGGAAAAGTGGAAGTGGACACTGAAATTATAACTTCAGTGTGTGAGAGTAGATAAATGTAGACAGCAGGTCAGTGAGAAAAAAATCCCTAATTTTACATCCTCTATTTATCCTGGAAAATATAATTTTCATGCTAAAACTGAAAGCCAAATTAAGTATGTACTATATTAAATGCAGAAATAATGAATGGTGGAAGACATTTCAGCTATATCATAGCAAAACTAAAGTAAGTCTTTTGTTGACAGATTCAAATCAGCTATATATACCTTGCTGAATGCATCTACTTGGACAACTTTTTAAAAAGTTACAAAAAATAACATAAACTGCATTTGGCCACCGTGTCAAGAGAAGACCCAAGTGTCCCACACGGCTTCACACAGCAGAATTTTCTCCCCAACAACAGAAAGCAAACCAGTTCATTTGTGAGGTTTAAAGGAAACAAATGAAATTTATACAGAGTGGTGTTTAAAACAGGCAGTATGTCCCAGAGGGAGAAAACCACAACTGAATTCAACTGAGCTCTGTAGTATCAGAAACCAGAGACCAATTGAGTAAGAGCTGCTGCAGTCTGAATATATGTAGAATCTATACCTGTTTTGGGGCTCCATCTGGATGGTTACTGGGTAAATCCATAGTCAAGATCTGTCTGCAGTTTAAACCTTGACCATCCCCTCCTGTATTCTTAGTTTGTGGGACTTCCTGAGATGCTCTTTCTTCAGCAGCAGTAGTAATTCTTTCAGTGGTTAGCCTAGTCAGCTACACAGGACAGCTGCGGTGGGTGAAGTGCAGAAAGACAGATACTTCATATGGGGTTTCATTACACAAAATCTGATCTAATAAGAGACTCAGAGACTCTTCTGCCAGACAGAATGCTGCACTGGAGACCTAGGCCAGTGGCCCCTAGTCTTTGTACCTCTCCCCAGTAGGAAGTATAGACCAGGGTCAGAGAAGGTGCAGACACAGCCTTTTTTCCTTGCAACCCTATACCAGAAATGTGGCCATTAGGTAAGGGAAATAAGATTATTTTAATTCACAGGGGCGTGAATCTGGGCCCACAACCTTGACATCCCAGGAGTTCAAAGGTGAGGGGTACAGCTTGTCCAGACCAAAAGGTTTAACCATAGCGTGCCAGTTGAAGGTATGAGGAAAGAAAAAGAAGCAGCCAACGTTTCCTGAGCAATTCTTGTTATGTTCCCTCAGGGTGTGCAAAGCGCAAATGCATCCTGTGGCTGTGATGGGGAGGAAGGAGATATTAGAACAGGGGGAGTCCCCTCAGGCACCTTCTCAAGAAAGGTGGCTCTCATGCTGCACTGGAGATGAACCCGAGGACAGCGTTCGCCTGGAAGCCCTGAGTGGTTCCAGATGCAGCTACGCAGGGTGGTGTGGGGCCAGCACATAGGCAGCTACTTCTGAGGTTTGGCAAAACCCAGGAGGGTGAAGTTGCCCTAGCTGCAGGTAAATGCTTTCTCATGTTGTAGCAAATCCTGCTAATGAGCAGCCTGGCTACTGCTCTGATAGGAATTTTTGGTTTTGCTTGATTCTTAATCCATACCTTGTGAATAACCGTGAGTTGTGCCTTATTTCTGTTGGCTCTGAAGAGCCTCCCTGCTCTGTGGAGAACCGGCCATCACTGTGGTCACTAGTGTCAGCATTCTGCTGTATGATTTGGTCCTAGCCAGCTTCCAGCCTTAACTTGAGCCCAGGAAAATATACTGCTTCTTTGAAGTAAAGATGATTCTTGCTTTAGTGAGCTCCAGGTGGTCAGTTGTGAGAGTGGGTGAGTCAGTGATCCATTTCCAACAGAAATGCTTACAGAAATGCAAATAATGAAGTGCCTAGTTGCTGATAGAAGTGTTTCCAGTTTTACCTGTGAAAATCAGGCTGTCTCCTTGTACCGCATCTCTGTCTCCCACCAACTGCAGATGAGGCTTTCAGACAAGCTGCTCTGGCAGGAGTCAGTCCGTGCAGCACCAGAGCAGTGTTTGTGCACTGTAACTCACCACAGCAGTTACACAGTTCCATGCTGGGGTAATGTGCTGCCTTGTGCAGAGATCAATACTCATGTTTGAATGTGGTCCTCCTTCGTGACAATATCAGCCTGACACTCTAGCTGGTCCAACTGGGTCCAGTGTGTAAAAGAGCTTAACAAGCAGGTTCCTGTTTGCAATCTTGCTGATTACTGTTATATAGGTGCATAATTCAGGTTTCTAAGCTTTCCGTGCAATATTTTTTTTCCTGAAAAGTCAACTGCCTGGAAGATCATTTTATCTCGACCCATATCTCCGCAAGCTCATGTCAGGTATGTAAGTGGTAGCTGCAGAATTTATAAACAAGGCAAATTCATCACGGAATGTGTAATGAGCCAGGCCTTGGAAATGAAGGACACCAGTTTCTTTCTTCAGCATCCAGTCTGGTCCGTCTGACATGCTCAGCCAAATAGGCACCATCAGGAGCATTCACACTCTAGGCAGCAGTGGGGAAAAGCAACAAAGTGGCATTTCACAGCCTGAGCCACCTCTATTGTTCTACACAAGATCTATAAATTAAACACGGTCTCAAAGCTTCTCAGTAAATAAGAGCTTCTAAATAAATGCCATTAAAAAGACAGTCTTGGAAATGAGCAAATTTCTCTTTCTGTGAGAGTCTTACTGTATGCTGGCCATGAAAAATATCTTTGTCTCAGGCCTTACTGGTTTACAGTTTGATCTCTATGCAGAAACAAGTGACAAAGAATATTTGGGATGTTCTATTTTGGGAAATCTATAGGGAGGTTAATTTGCATAAGTCAGGGAATCCTCTTGAGATTTCAGAGAAAATCTGGAGAGGCTTACAGAGTAAGAACAGTGGCTTGTGCTATTTTTCTGAAACACCTTCAGCTGTGGCTAGACTTGAAGAAATTTAAATGAGGTCTATAGCTGAGATGGGTCCAGAAGGGCATTTTTTCTCCTCCAGTTTGGTATGCTGGGAAGAGGTGGAAAAGGTGTTGATAAACAGAAATTAATAAATAAAAAATCTGCTGGCTGGCATTCAAAAGCTGTAAGTCACACTTTTTTTCCTTAACTCCGAAGGACCAGATTCTCATGTTGACCATACCAAACTAAATGGAGAGTAACTCCCAGACAGCTCCTCATTTACACCAGGATCACATTTACACATGTGATTCTCTATCAAAAAAGAAATGCAGATGGGCCATCATTCTGAGCACCAATGCAGTACATCAAAGCTACAAATCAGGCCACAGACACTATAGCAAGGACTAGAGGCATGTACTTCCTGCACATGTTCACGCTCTGCTGATTTCTTTCTTTGTGACCTAAAATGTTTTACATTTAGTCCCTTCAGCCTTTTCCTTAAAGAAATTGCTTAGCTCTGCTTCTGGGGGGTAGATGGCCATGAAAGTGATGTGTTTGGTGGTTACAGAGAGGATTGCTTTCAAGTTTTGGTTTGAATGCCTTGAGTCTATATAAAGGGAAGATGAAGACACAAGAATCTGGCAAAGGAGTGCTTGAGTTTTAGCTGGGGTAAAACCTACCCTTGGATTTATGAACAGTGGCACAGATCTCTGGACTGCCACCAGGGATAGCTATGGCCTCAACTGGGTTTTCTTCTTCACTTGTTGAGGAAATTATCCTCCCCTGACCCTTTTCCAATAGGCATTAGGCTGGGCTGTGCACTCCCTTCCTCTTCTGTGCTGAGCTGGCTGTGCAGCCTCCGTGTGTGGGAACAAATTTGTGAACTGTCTAGAAATAAACAATCAAGTTATCCTACCCACACAGGCAAATCTGACACTATATGCCCAACATTGCATTCCTTTGGACTGGAAGTCCTCATTTATGCCTTCATAATTTTATTGCATGCATTTTTTTGAACTAAAGCAGTCTATTGCTTCTCCCCATAGAACTATTAGATATGTGACATTTCCACCAAAACAATAGTGTTTTCAAACGGTGCCAGTAAAACGCTGGCAAAACTAAAATCTTGAGCAATACTAGAGTGATCTCTTTATAGGTCCTGTGCAAAGCAGAAATAAAACAGTGTCATTTGCAAATGAGGAATGCAACTGACATATTTCTGTCTTTTGGGCCAGGAAAGCATAAGCTTTTGGGGGGGGGGGGGGGGGGAGGGAAAGCTCATTTGAATTCATTTGAATCTCATTTGTCTGTTATCTAAGATAAGGTCATGCCTCCGGGCTTCTCTGGTGAAGATGTTGAAAATTGCTTCAATTATCCCTGCTTATCTGAGTGTAATCCTTAAAATATCAGATAATTAGAGTTACAAGGTAGTGCTCTTGGCACTAAGCCTGCAAAATGAATTATCATTTCCCCCAGTCCAGGCTAGAATCTTTCCTTCTCAGTTTACTGCTAATTTAGCAACATTTAATTTCATTCCTTCACATTGATATAGAAGGAGATGTGCTGAAAATAGAGAAAAAACATCACTAGAAAAGGGAGGCACAAGTGACAGGGATATTGTGTATTCCTTGAAATGTACAGGTGCGTATTTGAAATGGTCTGATTTACTGTGTGCAAAAAATTATGTTGTATAGAAATATTTCGTGCAGCCTAGGGGTGTGTGAGATTTCAAAATTGTTATATGTAAATACGTCCTAGAGCAAAGCTATAAATAGATAGAAATTAAAACCCAGCAGTTTAAAAAAAACCCAAAATAAACCCCACAAATCTTAGTAAGATAGTTGAAATTCAGATGTGAACCTTGGAATATCCACATTGATATTATTTCTCTTTGGCTTCCAGCTCGAAGAGCAGATAAACTTCACTAGCAAAGATTTTTTCTGAACCACTCATTCCAACCAGGAAGGAAACTTCTCATTGCTCTCAGCTCCTTCAAGGGTTTTTATCCTCACCACACTTCTTTGAGGTTGGCAAATAATGTTATCTCAAGTCAGCTAGCAGCAGGTTGAGGGCACAGAAAGGTCAGAGGGCCAGTCCTTCTACCCACAGGAACCCTGAACAGGAACATGAGCAGGGACCGCACGTCCCACACGTGTAGCTGATGCATCTGCTGCCCTCTCCTGCCCTTTGCTGCAGTTCCTGAATCCAGCCCCTGGGAGGGGAAAATGGGCATACTGCAGGACCTACTATGGTTTTCTTTATCAAGGCATAAGAGATGCTATCTGTTGGACTAAGGCAGCTTGCAGAATCTGGGGTCTCCTGGATTCCTCTAGTACATTATCACTCATAGCTACCAGACAAAACGTACATTTTTATTTGATATTTTGCAATTTACTTAGTCATTCTAGATTAATAAACCTATGATGAAAAACCAAATCTTTAGCCCTAAAGACAAATAATCACACAAGAAAACAGTCTGCCAGCTGCCCAGGAATATCTCTCCTGCATTTGTCATGGAGTTTAATTAATTTTATGCATCTCAGATGTGTACATACACTATGCAGGACTGGACCTCCTCCTTAGCCTTGGCCAAGCAGGCTGTACTAAACCTTTCTCAGATGTAAGCTTTCTTTTCTTTCCTAGCCATCTTGCTCCCAACAAAAAAAATCCCAAAGGTGACAGAGGGCAAACAGAAGCCTCCGCTGTAGCGCTGGTGCAGACTAGTGAGCGGCTGCAGGGCTGTGCATGTCGAGGGGGAGGGCCGACACCTTGGAATCTTTTGCATCGGCATCCTGCTGTGTACCAACTTCCTACACAAGCAAGCCTTCACACAAAAGAGTTAATCACAAACTCATCATCCTGAAAAAGATCAACACAAATGACTCCTGCTTATACATTGCTGGGATTGTGCTAACGTACATATCCAGGCTGGGCTCCCCAGGGTTGGATCCAGCTGCGTTAATCTGCTTCTATCCAGTGCAGTCAGAAGCAACTTAATCTTTTCTGTCAGTCTTGCTTTTAAAGGCAATGTGAAAGGAAAGCAAGAAAAGCTTAGAGACAAGAGCTAAAAAGCTTTTAACGGGGCTAAAAGCAGCCTGTTTTGTCTGATTGCTAATTTGAATTGCCCACTTTTAAAGCTCAGCTGGTTGTGCTCAAGGTAAGGGAACCAGAAGGCAGTGCTGTCATGCAAGGCTCTGGGTCCTGGGGACAGACCAGGCAGAAAGGCAGCAATTGAGTCGGCAGAAAGAAATAGTGTAAATATTTTGCCTGCCGCAGTGAGGACCATTTAATAGAAGTTAAGGGCAACAAAAGGAATGTGGGTGGCTGAAGTGGCTGTGAGATGTTTTCATAGATTCCCGGAGGAAGCAAGACAGGATGTATTTGACCTAAGAGTTCTACTTACTGGAAATAGCCATGCTTTTGTGGGGACATGTATTAAGATCCCCTATTTTCATGCAGAAACAAGGCACTCTTCCCCCTTTTCACAATAAACAAACAAAAGAAGATGGATACTGGTGGGGGTGAGAAGGGGAAGGAATGAGATGCCACTGAAGTTTCCCTTCCAGTGGGAGCTGGTTCAGAGTTCCTTTGGCCCTGATCTCTTGTCACAATGTACCATAGTTTAAACCGATGGGGTGATGTGTTCACTGTACATAATCCAAGGAAAATGAAGAAAGCAATCCTGCAAATGAAAATGTCCCATAGGCAAACTGCAGACAGAACTACACAATGGCAAAGGATAGAGGTCACCTTGTTGAGAGAAATGTTTATAAAGATTTTCATCCCCCTCTCTCCCTCTAACAGACTGAATAAGGCAAGAAGCCCCTAAAAGGGTGCATGAAAGGTAATTTTTAAAAACACATGTCTTCTTCCACTCAGGGAAGAGAAGATTCCTTTCAAATCATTCATGACCCTTTTGGTGATGCTGTTCACCCTGAAAAGCCCCACTGGAAGCATTTTCCCTAGGGGACAACATTGTTTTTCCTGCCTCAAAAGTGCACTGGGAAGCTGTAGGATCTTGTATAACTGTGCTTATTCCTAACACACAATGCAGTGTTTGGTGCCTCCAAGGCTGGTGCTCAGGTAAGTGAGAAGTATGAAATGAGACAATCTTTGAATGCCTGAATTCTGTCTGGATCTTTGGAAATTACTCATCTTAAAAAGACAGCACACCATGTCTCTTTGCTCTGCGAGGAGCGCTGCTGCAAAGCCATGCACCAGGGTGACTACAAGAGCTCATCCTGCTTCTGTGTGCAATGCTGAGCTTTAACCCCGTGCAGCAGCTGTGGCTGAAGTTGCTCAGGGATGCAGCATTGCCTGCACACTGGGGGAGGCAGGAGAACAAGGAGTGTTTGCTTTCTCAAGGATTTTGAAGTTTGTCAGGTAAACAACTGGAGAAAATACAAGTATTTCAGTATTAAAGAAAATGTATTTAAGACAGCATGTAATAAGTACCATAATTTTGACAATGACTCCCTGAAATGGGAAAATATTTCTAGAAAGTGTTTGGCAAGAGCCTGCCAGTTAATCTCATTGTAAGCAGAGGCAAAGAGTGACAAAGGGCAAGTTAGATCATAAAGACTAGCTTTCAGGCTTTTAAAAATATAATCAAATGGGAAACAAGTACTGGGAGATCTCTAGAAAATAACACAAAGGAAGAAGAAGGAGATTTTATAATCAGAGTAGCAAAAGAAACTGAACATTGAATTTTAGTCAACGTTTCAAGAAACCATAATAGAATCTTCAAAAATATTTGCAGATCACAAATGAGAGAAGATTAAAGAGTGGGCAATTGAGGACTGAGCAATGGGAGAATGCAAGGAAATGTATTAAATAATTTGTTTGAAATTTTTATTTACTTACAAAACTGGAGAACTGCTGAAGACATTGGTTAGCATCGGCAAGCAGTGGTAGAGGAAACAAGAATGAGGATGGAACATAAAAGGTTCAACAGGTTTAGCAGACAAGATTGCCTATCCAGATCCACATTTCTGATTAATTAAAGACTTACTTCAAGATCATTTCAGTTCTCAGGATCCCTGGCCATGAACATCTATACCTACATTGCATTGCTCTGTCTGCTGTCCCCTTGATATGGAGCAGTTCCATTAAGAGTATTTTTAAACCTCTTGGTACTGGGAAAGAGCTGAATAAGATAAATACCACAATGACATCTAAAATAGGTAGTGGAACAAAAAGTGTAGAGAGGGTGTATGCCTGTTCTTTGCTTCTTTCAATATAAAAATCAAAGGTAACAATATTGAGCTACTGGGTACTACTTTCAAAGCAAACAAGAGCTGCTTCAATGACTGCATAGAGCATACTATGGTCCACAGCATGGTATGGTTACAAATATTTCCTTTAATTAAAAAAATCCCAACAATCAGGAACATAAACAAAAAGAAAAATCCATCAATGATAGTTAAATAAAACTTCTACTCAAGATATCCCTGAGTCATAAGTCACAGGAGGCTGGAAGAGCATTCCTGGGAAGCATTCTTGCATGCTTGCTCTGCCCTAACATTCTTCCTCGGGTAATATCTGCTATGTCTGCTTTGCTGCTGGAGGCGGTAGACTGGCCAAATGGACCTGTGCTCTGATCCAATACAGATATTCTTGTGTTAGGTTTGTGCACTGCACTATGAACTAACTGGGGAATTGATCTGGGTAAGAAAGAAGCCAGCAAGTTTTGGTTCTTTGTTTTTTAAACCTGATTAGTTCCCTGGCCTTGTTGCCTGAGTGGTTAAATAAAGGATTGGATAAGCTAAAGAAGTGATGGGAGGAAAGGTAAATAGCCAGGGTTTGGTGATGGGATGAAGGAGCAAGAGGAAACTGTTGACTAAGCAATTTTCGTCACTTACATAAATTTGTCTGAGGCCAAAAATACTGATGGAGAGCTGGTGCGAGTCAGAAACCAAATCTTTTCTGTGTGGATGATTCAATGTCAATAAAGACTGCATGAAGCCACATGCACCCCAGTGTTATTTTAATGGTTGCACAGAAAAGACTGGAAGGAGTAGCCTGCGTAAGAAGACCAGGCCTTTCTTCTGCTCCCCTCAGCAGTAGCATCATGTTGTTGCCATCTGTATTGGGTTTCCTGTGGCCACGTTTTGGCAGTGGCAGTGGGGGGGCTGTAAGGGAGGTTTCTTTGAGAAGCGGCTGGAAGTTTCCCTCATGTCCAGCAAAGGAAAGAGGGGTAGGGGGAAAGTGTCTTTAAGATTTATTTTACTTCTCATTTTTAAGCTACAATCCTATTAGTAATAAATTCAATTAATAACCCCACTTGGATTCTGCTTTGCCTGTGGAGGTGATCAGTAAAGGATCTCTTATGGTCCTTCACTCATTAAACCCTTCAGTATGTTTTCTCTCCTCTGCTCGTTTTCAGGAGGGAATGAGAGAACTGCTTTAGTGGGTACCTGGCAACCCGCCACGTCAAACCACTACACTGTCACAAGGCAAGTGGAGCACAGTCATGCCCTCCCTCGATGTTTAGGCTGGGAGAGGCAGAGTTTCATGTCTGGGCACAGCATTTTTGAAAGTGATTAGATTAAATAGATTAAAACATAGATTTAGGTAATACAAAACAGGACATAGATTAAAAATTCTTTGGTTTGGTTTTTTGTTTGTTTAAAAAAAATCTATTGAAACATGCCCTGTATAAGAACTGTGGCATTTCTGCTCATGTCATAACACTTGTATTAATGTATCTAGGCCAAAAAATGAAAAGAGAGCACTGAATCAGACCTGGCCATAGTTTTGGCACTAAATCTTGAGGTATTTTTTCTTTTCTACCTTTGATGAAATTCCATGGGAACACTAAAAACAGAAACAGCCCCAGTCTCTAAATTTTACAGATGTATCTTGCCTTAAGAGTCACTGATTGCAGACAGCCAGTTTCACAAATTTCCCTCTTTTTCATACTTCTTAAGAAATACATCTTATACTTCAGATATTAAGATATGGAAGTTGAGAAGTCTTTAGCAGCCTCTGTCCCAAAATCTTACAATCTACAGGATAAGAAAAATCTGTCCCTTGCTGACAGATTTTGTAGTAACATGTGTCATCATCACTCCAGCTAAAATTTCTTTGCAGGCCTTTACATGGCAGTTCAGTTTTATTCTTCACACAACCTTGCACAGCTTTTATAGGACCTTTAAAAGTGGATGCAGATGCAATGCTTTCCTCCAGCTTTCACTGACAGTACATAACTGTGCTGTTCCTTCTGCTTAAGTGATGGGTTTATATCTGCTCTTGAGCCCTTCAAGCCACCAAATTTGAGTGACCAGACAGATTTTCTAGACAGCTGATTGAGCATACCTTCTAAAAGTAGTTAAATAACTATTCAGTAAAACATATTCTTGTCTCTTTTTTTTCTCCTAATGGTGATGGTTCTTTGGGGTCCAAATTTTGCTATGCTGTTTTCTACCTGCACAGATCACAAAGAGAGTTTTCTCCTTCTTTAAGTATCCTGTGGAGATTGCTGAAGAATGAAGACTGACTCTAGACACTTCCAGGTAAGGTTTCTGTGTAATTAGACAATCAAGTTGTCATAGCAGGAATTACCTCTCCCTATTACTACATTTCACATGACTTTGTGCCTTCAGGTGTAGCAAAAATTCAGGCAACGAATGTTGTCACTAGTGCTGATGGTCTTTGTCAAAAATTGTAACTGAAAAAGTGCAGAAGTTTTGAAAAAACTGAGTGTTTAAAGGGAAAAAAAAAAGAGAGAAAATAATTTGGACAGTGATTTTGTCCTAGAAAAATCTTATACTTTTAGCACTAACTATCTGTTCCTTGGTCTGCCATAGGTTTGCCACATAAAATCTGTCCATGATCTTTTCCTCTTCCTGTTCTTCAACCAACTGTCATTAAAATGGGATGATTGGTATTTAGAGGGAAACTAAGAGTGCTCTTGGAGATCTTGGGAGATGAAAGGAAGACAAATCCCTTACCTGCTCAGAAGGAGCAGACTAAAGAATCAGATGATAACTTCACTTTTATGAAACTGTCCAATCCTATAAATGTTCCAGATTCTGAGCATTGGTCCTAAATATCTGTGCGTTTCTTGGAATTACCCTGTTTTTGCAAAGAGTTTCATGTAAGTTGGTCATAATATGAACAATACTGAGTTCCTAAGAACTGAAGCATTTAGAGAATATTTTGTTCTGAGTGAGTTCCTAGTGCAATGGATTCTTCTTTTAGATTTTCTGACTGGCAACTCTGGCACTCCTGCCACCCTTGTGAAACCTCAGTTGCTCCTGTTATCAGCAATCATCTCAACATTTCTAACAGAATATCTAGGGATATCGTTCCCTGCTTTAAGTCACATATTCTTACCCAACAAGCTCAGAGGCCAGAGCATGTACTTCAGTACCCTCATACTTCTGATTTTACTGAGGAATGTTATTGTTAAACTGTACCCTCGGATCAGTCTGCAGCATGCCATTGTATAAGACTGCATGCCATAGGGAATGTCCATGCACCTGGTACATGCAACCAAGTTATCACAGCTTACTCCCTTGTCGTGGTTTGACCCTGGCTGGATGCCAGAGATTTACCCACACCCTCTCCTGGAGGANCTCTCAGCTCCGGCTCTGTGTTTCTGGGGCCCCCAAAACATCTGCAGCTGTTGCAGCATGATTCTCCTTCTTCAGTCGTGGCCTCAGGTGGATTCTGCATCACTGGTTTCTCTCTCTCTATTCCATAGGCTTACACCATGGTCCGTCCAATTCACGAGCAGCAGCAGGATGCCTGGAAGAACATTCCTACCCCTTCTCTAGTAGGCCTGGGGGTGTCTTCATAGATTTCACCTTCTTACGTCCTGACCCAGCCATCTACTTTCCGTTACTAAGTTTTTTCTCCCCTTCACAAATACGGTATTCACAGAGACGTCTTATCTGTGCTGCATAAACTTCATTTTCATAGCAGCAATGAAGGCCGAGGCAGAAGCTATTAACCCCCTCGCTGCCAGAGGAAAAAAAAACCAAACTGGGACATCCCTTATAAGCTGAACAATTCAAATTCTACCATCATGAGAAAAAGAAAACTATAAAATATTTGAAGAACATGGTATTCTTTCAAATTAAACACTTTTCAGGCTAATGGCTAAATAAGCCCTTTCTTATCTGACTTCCCTGATGAGATTATTGTGAGTGAATATTTTTTTTTTTCACCTTAAGCTCTGCCAGGCGTTCACAGAGGTTTAAGAAACCTCATAACCTGCATAAATGAAATATTATATAGAGAGAAAGAAGGTGCATAATAGCTATTTCAATGGTATTAGAAGCACAAGCTTCTATTACAAAGTCAATTTACTCTCAGTAGAGAGAGGCACTTTTATCAAATTCAGCAGAAACATCTATCAAGATTGATTTGGAATTAAAAAGGAGGACTGGAAGGGACCCTGGCTGATTTTGTTGTTCATTACCCTCCTTCAGGCAGATCCAGCCAGTTCTGAATCACTCATGGGGAATGTTTGTGTAACCGTCTCCTACAATCCTCCAGTAAATGAGATTCTGTGACTTCCAGGAGAGCCTACTCCAGGCCTCACCATCACTAGTATTGAAAGTATTTTTCCAGCGTCTTACCTAAACCCCTATTGCTTTATTTTAGTCCACAACTTTGAAGTTGTCCCCAGCAGACAGGGAGAAAAATCCCTCCCTTTCAACAGACCTAGTCTGTATTGCAAAATACTACAGTAACCACAGATTTTTCTTTAATGGAAGAAGTCCTATTTGAGTTACCACACTTTACTGTGTATTATCATGTGTTTACAGGGCTCTGGTGCTTACATATGTTGGAATGCTCAACCCACCCAATAGAGTTAAATGTTTTGGTTTCATCCAGCCATGAAGGTGCAGCTGATGGACAGAAACTTGTCTTAGGACAGCAAATTGTGTGTATTTATATCTTCAGCCTCCAGCTCAGAAAACACCCACTTGATTTTATGCATAAAATTTTCCTAAAACTGCTCAAACTGGGCTTCACTGAGTTCATGTCATGGAGAATTTAAACAAAGGGTTAAGTTTGACAATGTAGTAATCAAAATGTAGAATCTTCTTAGGCAACATTAACAAAACTATCATTACTTCTGCTTGATTTATGTTGGTAGGTGTTTGTCCACATGTATCCAGGCAAATGCGTGGGTACTAGTCTCTGCACTTCAATAATTTCCTTCGTCCTCCGCTTTTTCTTTACATATTCCTAAAATGTCTATATCAGATAAACAAGAAAACAGAAAATTGCACTTTTGTTTTGAAACCTTGGCCTTGAATCTCTGATAGCATGACTATGAGTCACACAAATGTAGGCTACATGCCTTTGTGAATAATGCATCAGTAAAATATTTTCTGTTAGTATTACAAACATCTTAGTGAGCTTTACTGGCTGTAATGACATCTAATTCTTTGACATATATTAGTTTATGTTATTGTTCTATAATATGTATAATGTAGTGGGCTTGTTGATGTAAGTTATGAAAGATACAATCTTTATGCTTTTCAAAACTTAGGAGGGAAAACAAAAAAAGCTCTATTAGAACAAAACTTGCTAAGATGTAAATTTTTAATGTAATTTTCTGTTAACTTTGGATCTTTTATCACTTTCCTCTCATTCTTGATGATTCTTGCTTACACATAAAGAGGTGATGTTAAATGTTGCATTCAAGACCATGCCGGAATTTGTGAGATAGAAATATCACATGCATAGCTGGGTGTGAACAGCTAACTTATAACATAGAAAATAAATTATTACTCACTCTTTGTTGGGGTTTTTCATATAAGTTTTGTTGGTTTTTTGGTTTTTTTTTTAATAATGAGTACATAATGCCATTGTATATGCATAGATCTAATAACCAGTTTAAAATGTTGAGTCCCTTTACTTTCCAGACTGAAGCTTGAATCTTGTGAGCATTTTAAGTCAATATAACTCATCCATGCTGCTAAGTGCCTACCAGCCCAAATCATCTCATCCTATTCCTACAGCAGCCCTACAGGAAGCTGACCCAGGTTAACATTAAACTGGAAAACAAATAATGAGTTTGTAACAGGGATTATTCCTCAGATCTTCCTCATGTGGCTAAATCAATGTTTGTGCTGGGACATGAAGGGAGCAGCACAAGGAGCTTCAGTGTGGCAGGGGCGAGCATGTGGTAGGCAGTGTCTGTTTGCATGGGTTCACATTGCTTGTGATTTTATGGTGCTCTAAGAGAATTTTAAGATGACAGTCCCTCAGCTGGAGTGTGTTTACTTTCATAAAAGAGTCTGATTTTTCTGGAGAACAACCCTGGGAGTTGCAAAGGTGCATGGCTCCTCCAGATGTCAGGACCTTTCCCACAGATAGCACAACAGTGGTTGAAAGGCATATAGCTTAATCATCCAACTTAGAAAAAAATTCTCAAATTAACTTTTGCTTAAGGTAACAGGATTTGTACTCTGCTTATGAAATAGAAGTAGACCCTGTAGAAAGCACTCAGCACAAGAAAATAAAAACACATTATAAAGTTCAGCACCTTATTTTTGTAATTCCCATAAAGTCAATGAGATAAAAATGTTTGTCCGCTAAATTAATTTTCATCAAGCTTCATTGCACAGTCTGTTCTCCCGATGTTTCCCAGGGGCAGCTGCTTGAAGTTCTTGATTTAAATCATTTAATGCTTGATATATAGTGCATGCTTCTGGAGCCTTAGCACTTTTCCAACTCATATTACAATGTATCCTTAACCTAATCATGTTACTGTTTAAATATATTTGGAGAGTGGGGGACTAAATTAAACCAACCTGTTCATTTTCATATAATGGAGCAAGATTATTTATCTGACAGTTGCTGTAACAGGTACAGAGCATGACTCAAAACAGCCTGGTTAGGAAGTTGGAGGTAGACTTACTGCTTCATTGACGTTTGAATATCATTAACTGGCCTAGTCTGGCTTCTAAAATACATTCCCTTTGGACAAAACCCTTATCTGCACTGGAAATAGTTGATTATTTGGATGCTGGAATACATGCAAATTTTTTTTATCTTTCTTGAAACAAGACAGAAAGAAGCTGACACACCCAAACCAGGAAAACATGTAGCATGTCTGGAGAGCGTACTTTATCTAAGACTTTTCACTGTCTTCCAGCTTCTACTAGCTCAGAACAACTGCCCACCTTTGATTTTTGTTTAAAATTGTAGAGAAATTTGTGTCTTTTATTGTTGTTGGAAAGAAAGATATCCAAAGCTCTGATATCAGCAGACCCACACTGGCCTCACTGACCTGTTAAAAAGACCTTTGCATCATACATAAAATTATAATAAACTGTACATTAGAAAGCAAACAGCAGATGAAAATAGTACTTTTAAATGTTATTTCTATAATGATAGACTGAATTCAGACCTATTGGAATCAGCTCCCAGTGCAGCCAACAACTGATGTGTCCTTCATTAGCTTAGATTGGTATGAAAAAATTTTTCTGACTACTGACCAACTCAAAGCAATAAATCACCTGATTTTGTCAGATTTGTTTGTTACACTTTCGTATTTCTAACAATCTTCTTAAAAGCGGGAGAACAGTGAACATAACCATTCACAAAAATAAACTTCTCTGTCCAAAGTGTGCTTGTGATATTTTGTACTGTTTTGTGAATATTTCAACACTGCAGCATTGCTGCTGAGAATACTGGTACAAAGTCTGTTTAAAACTGGAATGCTTAGAAATTTGCCGAAAGCAAGTATCAAATTGTTCACAGATGGAAGCTGATGGCGTTCTTGCAAGCCCCTGCTCATTGTTTTCTGTTTTCAGAAAACAGGACTTAAGACAGTGGTGCAAATTTAAAGAGAACATACTAAGTGTAAGACAAACCATGCTGACTCCCTGCC
>WEKX01026560.1:140628-156910 GCA_013390025.1 Pitta sordida | reverse complement strand
CAACAGCACTCCTTTAGGCAGCTGAAAGACTCCAATATTCTGTCTATGTTTCACATCAATCATTTATTTTGATTTGCAAGAACAAGGGAATTATTGGATGCTGACAAGAAAACTGTGGGAATTATGCTGGACTGATTGTGGATGTTATGAGTCAGGGTTACTGCCCCATCACTTTGCCAGATGTTATCGGCCCCTTTGGCTAAAGCTGCAGAACTTAACTGTGTTTCAGCTCAGCTGCTGTGCTTCGTAGCCCAGTGTGTTAACCTCTCCTTTGATTTCTTTCCTTTTCATTGATTTATAGGATTCAGTTTCATCCCATTTACAGGATTAACAGGATTCAGTTTCATCCAGAAGAGGTTTGGGTCATCGAGTCTACACTGCTGTGAACCAAAGTGCAGTAAATGGGAACTGTTGAGCCACTTCCTTTGAGTGCACCTATAATCCTGACTACAGTCATGGTGGAGACACAGTCACAGCAGGTAACAATAAATAATATGTACCAAGAGTGAAGACAAATGGGTGAAATACATAAGCTCCCAGAGGTAACATAACAATACTAGTTTTTTTTGCTCACACAACGGAAAGAATAAGCTTTACAAAAACAGTCTCCTTTAAGGCCTTTTCTGCAAGATGTTACTTTCAGTTTCCAACAATTGTTATCATGGAACATACAACAGCTCCGGTTGGAAGGCTCCTTGGAAGACTATCTAGTCCAAACTTTTGTGGGAAGGGAGCCTAGATAAGATTATCTAGGAGCATCTATACCTGTATCTTGAAAAACTCAATGGATGAGAACTCCACCACATCTCTGGGGAGTTTGTTGCAGTGAATGATAGTTGTCTGTGTAAATTTAGGTTTTTTTACATTGAGGTGAAACATCTCTCAGTACAACTTGTACTTGTTAATCCTTATGCTCTTGATGTGATTAATTGTGAAGAGAGAAAATTCATCCTTTTATATATATATAAATATATATAACCTTAATACTCCTATTAATACTCCTTAATACTCCTATTAATGGAGTATTGTGCTGAGGTCCCTATGAGCCCTCTTTTGTCCAGGGAGAGAAGACCTTCAGACTCCTTCAGTCTTCCCTCACAGAGGAGTTCTCCAGTCCTCTGATCATTTTTGCGGTCCTATCCCACTTTGCCCACATCTTTCTTAAATTGTAGGGACCAGAACTAAGCACACTGCTCCAAGTATGACCTGAAAAACTTGTCATTCTCCAGGACTCTCAGGTCCCTTTCAGCGATGCTGCCCCCCCAGCTGTACAGATCTTGGCCTGTACTGGGCTCTTTGTTATGTTGTCCCAGGTGCAGGACCTTACACTTGTTAAATTTCATACAGTTCTTGCTCACCTGCTCTTCCAGCCTGTCTATGTCTCTGTAAGATGTCTCTCCCTTCTGATGCGTCTACCTTGTCACCCACTTTGGTGTCATCAACATATTTGATGAGGTTGCTTTCAAATTCCAAAACATATATGAAGATATTGAAGAGTGTGGGACCAGTATCAGTCCCTGTGGCAGGCTGCCAGTCTGAGTGAAAATCATCAATCACCACTCTCTCAATGCAGCCCATGATCAAATTTCCCTCTCATCTCAGAGACTACACATCCTGTCTGTATCTTGTCAACTTGCTTAGGGGACTATGAGAAACAATGCTGAATGATTTGCTGAAATCCAGGTAAACCACATCCACTGCCTGATCTCACATTATGTGGTTAAATTAATAATTTCTATCTTCCTGACAGTTCTTCTGCTGAGTTATGTGTCCAGATGACAGAAACACACAGACAAGTATCCTGCTTTGTCAAATGTGTTTTGTTGGGTTTTTTTTAAATCAAGAGGCTTGGTACAAAAGCCAGGTTTAATCCCATACTCAGGATGTCTAATTAAATCACAAATGACAATAGAGTTATACTACCTCAAATCTGTTGAATGCTGTTTCTCAACTGTAGTTTTCAGGGAGTGAGCAACACACACATCTGGGAAACCAGAAATGCTGAGAGATGGCAGTGATTAGCAAGACAGATGAATATGAAGAGAAGCCAGGTCTTGATGCTTTGACCTGGCCATGCTGCTGTACTCAAAAAACAAAAGAATAAATGAATCAACTGTTAGCTGGATGCATTTAGCATTTCCAACTGGAACTGTCTTTAATTCTCTAAAATAAATCTTATTCTTTTATTTATTAATTTGCTAGGAGGAGGGAGTGGGAATCAGCTCTATCTGACTTTCCTTAGAAATACAGCACTATGAAAGGGAGACAGGCTTTACTCTGGGATTAGCAAGAAGACTGCTTCTTCTTTTATTCAATCGAAATTTATAACAATATTTTATATTTTGCTTTTGCCTGCTTGTCATGGCATCTAAATTGTGCATAAGAGATCCTGTCTACTGGCTAAGATAATTCACAGATGCCAGCTTCATAGAGCAAGGTTAGGTCTACTTGATTGAAATCTGGAAATCCTTCACTGCTCTCAGAAAGCTTGTGCTTTTTTAGTATACTTGGATAATGTGGTTATTAAGTACCTCTGCCCTTTCTGCTGAAACTCCCGGGTATCTGTACTGTGAGGTTTGTAATATTTTTAGCATGCCAAGAAGAAGATTTTGTAATTTCATTTTTGAGTTCTTTCTTGTCAGTTCCTCAAAAATTCACCTCCAATTTTTTCAGCCATTCCTTTTTCTGAAAACATGGTTACAAAGTTCCTTTTTCTTTTCACTCTAACATTTTTTCTTTTAAAAAAAAAACAAACCCCAACCCAAAGAACTCAAGCCAACAACAAAAAAACTCCCCAAACATTCTCCAGATCATTTGTGATCTCATTCCCTCTTAACTTTAGAAAGATCTTGTCTACTACAAAGATCAGATTCACTAATCTATGACTTCCTGACTCCTTCTCAGTTCCTTTCTTACAATACTTCAAGAAATGTACAGACTTCTATTTTGGCATAAAACCTGGATTCCAGGTTGATTTGGATATTCCATATATCTATATGCATATATATGTCAAGTAGATATATCAAATATATCTACTTATCAAACTTTTTATTGTATCCTTTTCATAAACAAAGACTTTAATTTCCATTTCAAACAGCCATACAAATTAGGTAGGTGGACAATGAGTGATCAATCAAATTATTTCCCCTGGGATTAAATATGAACTGTCTAGAAATCTTCGTCTGATTGCCTGGAGAAGGTTACAGTCTTTGCTGGCATTTTAAATTAATTTTACAGTGGATGCCAAGAACAGTGTCACCTCTTTTTCTTCACATGCTTCAGATCCACAGCTGGGAAAACCAGCACATATTGGCAAATATCCATAGGCTGAAGTTATTTATTGGCACTCTGGCTACATATGGTGAGTTTGATCTGCAGAATGGAGTCCTCTGACTGTGCCTCTCAAAAGGCTCAGGAGGACTAATACTAAGTAGTTTCATGGCATTTTTGGCAGGCTACCTGCCAGGAGGAGAATTTCATTCTTACAAATCATAAAAGTAACAGCAACAACAACAATAATAAAAGCTTTGAGTTATGTCAATGTCACTGCTATTGCCGAAATATCTCAGAAAGGTTATTTTTCACCTGGTCCCCGTGGTCCTCATTGGACGACATTTTGTTCCTGCTTTCTCTGTTTAAACTTGAGAGTTTAGCAAAATTTTTCAGGTTGGCTGCATTTGGGGTTTCTGCTCTGGAAATACCCAGTTTCTCATCACTCCAAAGATATCTCTGTGCCTATTTTTATGCTACAGCCAGAGTTTTCAAAACCACTGGAGATACAACAGGGAAGTTCTAGTAAGAAGTGCAACTGGGGATGTGTTTTAGCCCTATCTGTGACCCACACCTGTGCATCACTCATGAGTGTGAGTGTAAGTCTAAGACCCAGTTCACGAGTTAACTCGAAATTCAGAAGTTCAAGTATTTTAAAAAAACATGTTCCCCTTTTACTTAAAAAAAAAATCGCTTCTGGTTTGCATAGAGGGCTTTGCTGAGTTAAGAGCCTACTTCTTCTGCTTCTTTCAGTTTCTTTAAGAATGAAGCTACTGGCATCACTTTCCAGCAGTTTTCTCTAATTGGAGTGTAGCAAACAGGGCATAGAGGAAACAACCCTGATGTTAATGCTGCCAGCTTCAGTGTCAGCAGAGGGAAGGTATATAGCTCAGAACCTCTTGCTGAAAGATGTGCCCATCAAGGTATGTTGCCACCTCTTAGCTCTGAACAAGGAAATACCAGACTGGTTTGTCTTGCCAGAACCACAGTTTTCTCAGCATTTCAAGCAAAACTGGTTGTTGAACTTGATTCTGGCAAGATTATAAAATCTATAAAACTGTCAACTCTCCCCACGTCAGAGGTGGGACTGTGTGCCAGCCCTGCTGGCATGATGCCCTTCTGCCTCTCCCCCATTCGCTTTGGCAGGCCTACACGATCTCTAACTTCCCAAAGCTCCCGCCAGGAAATGTGCTCATTCCAGTGTCTGGATTGCTGTGGCACTGACTCGTTCTGCTGGCATCTCCCTTCTGCACCTAAATGTTTCAACGAGATGTCAAAATAACCCCACTTCCTTTTAGAAGTTATATTGTTCTATCCTCCCTCTTTGTGAACTGTCGGCACTGCGGACTCATTAAATAATCTTCCCACTTTTGGCCCATTTTGCAGGACTTTACTAGGTGTCTTTTTTCTTTTTTTTTTTTAGGAAGGAACTAGATATATGTAAACAGAGTGTTAGCATTAGGAGATCATATTGTAAGTAGCTCTCCCTCCCTCCTACCAAGCCATTTGCTTTCCCAACTGAAACCAGTGGTTAGTGATTCTTCACATTATTCTTTTAATGTCATGACCTGTGTGTCAAAGCGAGAGGTTGCTTGTGGATTTTTCTTGTCTTTGAAAGCAATACTTTCTCTAGAGACAAAGAAGTTCTTTTACAAAACTCTCAGCAATTGCCATGAGGTGGGAGCTACAAATCGGGCAAGCCTGGGCAGTTGCATGCTGACATTTTTCATTCCTCATGTCCCACAAGTATTTCTCTTTCAACAAGGCTTCTGTGTAAGTGAAAAGGAACTTTTTTGTTTCCTTGATTTAGTTATATTATGTTTTAAATTTCTCCTTTGGCTCCAATTTCCCTCTGGAAGCTGCCCTGGCCATAAAAAATCTCACATAACCCTTTTAATTTTTAAAATTGCAAATTTGTATTGTTCCTCCATCCCTATCAACAAATAAGGGACAAATTTATTTAATTTACATTTTCAAAACTTTTGCAAGCTGTTTTCAACAATAGACCACTCATAGCTCTGCACCTCAGAAATGAAAAAGGAGGCAGATCTGGCCCTTGAAAAGAAGCCTTTCCCAGGATTTTGTAAACATTAATGACCTATTCATAAAGAGAAGGGCAAAAGTTTAGTACAAAGAGATATTATAACATTGAAAATTGCTAGTCTGTTGGAAAAACATATGATGGTGATAGCTTTGAGCAGACACTTTGTGAAAGAGAAAAGAGGGCTACAATTACACTGGATATAATCTCTGGATGAGATTAGGAAGTTTCCATCAATGTTTCTGATGATTTTCATACATACATAATATGAGAACAGCAGAATATCTTTGCCACATCAAATGTTAAAAATGTCCCTGTATCTAAATATTCTGCCTCCAACACTGCCAGTAGTGAACATTTTTGGAAAAGTGTTGAAATGGAACAGGATTGCAGTGACACTTCCCTGGCATGTGCTCCCATTTCCAGTGAGTGGCTACTGCAAGACTGCCTTGGCCACCAACATGTCTTTTCAATTCTTCCAGGCATATCTCCAGCTGTGTTTTGACCGTGTGTATACCTCAATGTCTTGTGACAGGCATTTTCACAGTTTAACAGCAAACTGTGCGAAAAAACCCCCACCCTAGTACCTTCTCATGTTTGTTTTGAATTTATGACCTCTTACAATCAATTAATATCCTCTTTCTCAACCTTCTATTGGGAGTAACAGTGATAAGTAATTCCGTATCTCCTATTCACCTTTTCTGTTATACTTATGATGGATTTTACAATCTTGTCTCATGACCCAATCTAGTAATTTTTTCCAAGACTGAAGATTCCTTATGTCTACAGCTGTTCACTGTATCAGAACTGTTCGGTGTCTTTGATCTTTCTTTTTAGAATCACAGAACAACTTAGGTCTGAAAAAAACTCTAAAGATGATAAAGTCCAATAATTGTTGCTGCTCTCTATATTGTTCTAATTCTTCTATATACTTGCATAGAAGAAGCAGGCTTCATATCCTCTCACCTTAAAAATATACTGGCTACCAACAATGCAATTGTGATGGAGAGAAGACTCTGACAGTTACTGCTATTTTAGGCCAATATTCAGAATAGTGTTATGTGCTGTGTGCTGAGGGCAGATGTTAGTTGTATTCCTTAATGTAATACCGGAAGGTTATCAGCTCAGATCCAGACAAGCATTCAGGTTTCCAACATCTGTTTGGGCTTCTAACACCTGATTTAATGGCAAGTTGAATTCTTGGTTAGATGTGGTTACAATACAAACCTCAACAGAATTAAACCTTCAGTGTGTGCTAATGGGGTTTGATCTTGCCAAATTAAGGCATAAACTCTGACCATAATTAAACGACAGTGCTAAAGACTTTTTAGAGGTTCTATTAGAAAGAGGACCTCAGTAAACTGAGGCTATCAGGGACTATGAGAAACATTTTTATCCTGGACCATACATATGGATGCTGATTCAGGATGCATTTGCTCTTTCTGTAGAAAATTCTCACCTACTTGGGCATAGAGGTGTTACCAGAAGAATGGATTCTGTGGAATCTGTAATCTATATCAATACTCCATTGTGTTATCCAACATGGTGCTCTACAATATAAAAAACTGGAATACATGGGACTTATGACTTTATGCAAAGCAAAACAAAAAAGGCTGGATTCATCACAGCACTATATTTTCTTGGAAGACGGCAGGTTTAGTGACTCCTTTTTCCTGTGAGAGGAAAGGAGCAGTAGAGGACACCTACCATTCCCAGCAGCTGAGTTCTGGTTACCATTGAGTGCTCCGCAAACAACCCCCTTATGGTTACTGCACATTTAAAATCCCCTGACAGGTACAGTGTCTTGTGTGACTAAGCTAGGATTTTCATCTGATTCAATATTTCTCTTTAGTGAAAATTCTTGTGTGAGCAAAGTCTGTGTGGTTTGTTGACCCCTCTGGCAATTTACTTTTCTAAAATAGTCTTCTCAGATAAAGGTCTTGTGTTTACTTCTGTTAACTCCCCTCAAAAAAAAAAAAAAGGAAAAAGGAAAAAGAAACTAGACAGAAACAACAAATGTGCTATTTCTCTTCCTTTAGGTTCCAGCTTTCCATTTGGAACTCCTCTTTGCTTCATTCATCTGCTTCCACCAGCATATACCGGATAAGTGTCTCTTCACAGAGTGTGTAATTCAGATCTATGAATGCAGTTTGTGTAAATTGGGCATTTGCTGCATTTCCAGATACGATGATTCAGCCCAAGAGAATTTGCTTTCTCTCTTCCATAATTTGAAATGCCATGCCCCATAAGTAGTTTACTTAAGCACTACCGCTGGAAACCATGAAGCATAGCAAACAGCCACTTGTATTTCAGGGTGGTATTTTGAACATGGGGAATTTCAGTTGCCTTCACTTCTTTTAATTTGTTTGTATTCTCAGAGTTTCAATAAAACAACTGAATGATTAGAAGGCAATAACTAGAGATAGATTAGAGATGGAATACAGTACTGTAAGGCACATGAGTTACATATGTTATTGTTCTGCACAGAAAAGTGGGTCAAGTGTTTTGTTACCTGAGGTAAGGTTGTACGTGCAAGGACAGAAGTGCTATGAAGGTTGATTATCCACTGATGAGGCAAATCCCAAGATCACAGTGAATAGACTCTTCCTGTGGATGACTCCAGGCAGAAGAATTTCTTCATAAACCATGAAAGCCACAGATTGAAAACTAATTTCATATCTTGCCAAATGACTTGCTCCTCTCTGGGAGAGGTAGGGAAGGACTGAAGAGACAAATTGAGAGCAGAATGAGAAATAAGAAAAAACCCTGATGTGGCATGTTTCACAGTATTGCAACACAGCTTGATGCAACCAATTGTTGGAAGTGCTAATAGCTCCATGACCTCAGGTCGAAAGCATAGAGCTCTGCAGCAGAGAGGCATGGCAAGTTTTCTAATCTGACCAGATTATAATAAATGTTCTAGTAAACAATGAGGTGCAATAGATTGCTTAAAAAATGCAGACAAAAGAGGTAAGCTGTGAAGTAATGCTAATAAGTTGCCAGAAGCATGTAACAGTGTATGAGGATGGAGGCCGTCCTAACATTTATAACCACAAAGTCATGCTTTCAGAAACAGCTGAGTTGGAGAGTTAGGAGGCAGATTTGCCTAAGGGAATGAGTAATCTTTCTGCCCTCTATGAGGGATCTGAGTTACTCCAGCCTTGGCGGCTGACAGGAGCCAGCTGGAACCATGGAACATCCAACATATGTCCACAGTGTTGCCTCTTGGATGCCAAAGTCCTCATCTGGGACCACCTGGCATTGAGTTGAGCTCCCATATATGTCCAGAGAAGTATGCACTCTGAAGGGTAATGTTGTCTCATAATGCAGCCACAGTAAAGACTTGCTGCGGAGAGGCTGGATTTTGGTACTTCTCAAAGGGCAATGTCAAACTATGAAATGTATGTGCACTTTCTCCTAATCTAAATTTGAATTTCTAATCCAAGCATAAATTAGTTACCTGTAGATTTCTCAATTACTAGTTTCTATTACGATATAAGAAAGCCATTTAAAAGAATAACTCCACAACAGTTTTGTCCTCTGCACATAGTTTACTAAAAGTGTGATGATGTTTCTCATGTTGACATGACTGACTCCATTTCTCATGTTCATCTAAAATTAAACCAGGAGGTACTAAATGCACCACAATTCATCTTTATTCTTTAATAATGTATAGACATGTATTTGTATGCTGTCCATACACTGTATGAACTTAGTACATTAAACAATTTAGGAAATAGAAGATTAGCCGCTGGAGCAGGACTTGCAGAAAAATCGTCCTGATCTAGCTATCTTAGGAAATATTTTTAGCTCCTTTTATATAAATCTTGAGGGTTATGGGTATTCTAAGACTTTAAAAATTCTGACATCTGAGATTTGGGGAACACTTGTCATAAATCAGTATTTCTGTTTGGTTTTTTTCTCTCCTTTGTCTTATTTCTTTTCTTTTTTTTTTTCCTGCCTTTTTTTCAGTGATATTTTCCAAGCATGGGCTCTTTGAAGGAGGTAGACCAGTCTGGAAATTATATGCTTCATTTAATACAGACAATGATAATAAAGATTTGACATTTAGGTTAGGCATTAGATTTCAGAAAATGTGTAGGCACTATTGTCAGTATGAGCTCACTGATTTTATCTTCACTACAAAGAAAAAAAACCACATTTTTTTCTGTATATATTTGCAATTATACAAGATGTGCTTTGCATGCAAAGAGCAGGTACAATGACATTCTTTCAGGAGACCAACACTGGGTGCCAGTTAAAGCTACAGAAACTTACCATGGGCTCTGCAGCCCGGGGTTTGGCTTCTGTTTTCCTATTGTTTTCTCTGCTCGTGTTAAGCCTAATTTCAAGAAAGATGATGGCAAAATTCCCACTAACTGTAAGGAAAGTGAGGTTTGGCCATTGGCGAGCAATAAAAGCTCTGTGAAGCCTGGGGGTGGGAGTTCACTCTGGCTCCTGCAGGGCTGACTCGCGCCGCCAAGGTTCACTCGGCACCCCACCCCTGCACACCCCTTCCAACTCCAAGATTTATAGGGCTCTGTGGAAAAGCCCCCACGTCTTACGGCATGGTACGCTCAGTCATCAATGAACTTTAAGTCACTTTGGCTCATGGCTTCAAAAAGAACAGCCTTGCTGCCATTGCATAAAACAAAGAAATTATTAGCTTCCCTTGTCCTGTTTACCTGACTATTTGGAAAGCTTCAGAACTGCTAGTGGTGGTGGCAGTCACCTGGAGGTGAAGAAATAAGCCCTCCTTCCTGGAGGGAGCTCCAGGATTAGGCATTTCTGTCCCTTTCAGGCTGTGAAAGTGCTGTAGAAAAGACCTCTGTCATGCTTAGTCTGGTGCTCCCCTCTTCAAGGCTGAGACATTCTAGCACCTTATTGAGCCACTAGCAAGACTTGGAGGCTTTTCACAGAGAGAGTGATCACTCATTGGAATGGACTGCCCAGGGAGGTGGTGGAGTCACCATCCCTGGAGGTGTTTAAGAAAAGACTCGATGAGGGGCTTAGTGACATGGTCTAGCTGGGGGGTGTAGGGCTGGATGGTCCTGTGGGTCTCTCCTGGCTCAGAGTGGACTGAGAGCCTGTGAGGGATCTAGGTTTATGTTCACCACTCTGGGGTGTGCGTTCAATCTCTGTACAGGCGTTAGATGGTGAGTTGGACTAGATGATCCTTGTAGGTCCCTTCAAACCCATAGTATTCTGTGATTCTGTGATTCTGTGATTCTGTGATTCTGTGAATATGGGAGAGAGAGCTGGACAGCTGAAGTACAGATGTCCAGATATACAAGTCTGCCTGTCTCTGGTGAAACTGACATTTCCTGGCATTCTAGGTGTTTTTAAAGACCCTCTCAGCACCCCGTGCATGATGGAAGGACTTTGCTTTTGAGACCATGAAGCGGTTTGTGCCTGTGCAATGTCCTAGCCTCTCTAGAAATAATAAAGTAGAAATTTCTGTTCTAGGTTCCCCAAGATGTTCCATAATATATATATGATATATCATATGATATATGAGAAATTTGGATGACTGAGAACTGCTTCAAAAAATTTGGTGAAGGAAATGTCCAAATCCCTTCACTGATGCTATCCTGGCCATGGTCAGCATGTCTTCTCCCTGATCTCCCTATCCCAGCTCCACTTGCAGAGCAAAGTAATTCAACAAGAACATCCCTGGCAACAGCAGGTGAGAATGGAAGGCATGAGCAGGCAGGAATGGGTGGCAGAATCACACACACACACAGAATCACAGAATATTATAAGTTGGAAGGGACCCACAAGGATCATCTAGTAATGCAGAGAAGAGATTGATATGGCATTGATGCACCTCACAGTTTATCCTGGCTTGTAGGGCCTCACCATCTTCTTGTTTCAGGCAGGGCTGTCCTGGCTGCTACACCTTTTCTTCAGACCTCCAGGCACTGCCCACTGCCAGATTTGGGCAGTGGAGACCACTTTTTCCCAAAACATGCTGAGGAATTAGGGCACAATTAGAAATTAGGAGATGTTGGGGTCTCAGTGAAGGTAAAAGAGCCCATTTCTGTACACCTAATCTCTCCACTGCAGAGTTTTTGTTCCCTTGAATCAGTGTCTACCATTGCCATAAAAGTGATAGTCTCCTCATTGTTTCCCAACTGCTTCTTTAGTGCTCCTGATATTTCACTAGCATAGAATAAGTCAAAGTTTTAGTCTTATATCTGACAAATTTTGGAATATGCAGGGGAGATACACACAGTTTTACTTCACACAGTATCACAGTATAGATAAGGCTGGAAAGGACCTTGAAGATCATCTAGTCCAACCTATAATCCAACTAACCTATCTTCTACATCTAGATCATATCACTCAGCACCTCGTCCAGCCTCCCCTTGAACACATCTAGGGTTGGTGACTCAACCACCTCTGTGGGCAACCCATTCCACATCTGAATCACTCTTTCAGTAAAAAACCTTTTCCTAATATCAAGTCTAAAATTTCCCTGCTGAAGCCTATATGACCTCTCGTCCTGTCCCCAGACACCAAGGAGAAAAGACCAACCCCTGCTTGGCTACAACCTCCTTTTAGATAGTTATAGACAGCAATAAGGTCACCCCTGAGCCTCCTCTTTTCTAGGCTAAACAGACCCAGCTCCTTCAACCTCTCCTCATAAGGCTTATCTTCAAGCCCCTTTACCATCCTAGTTGCCCTTCTCTGAACTTGTTCCAGCACCTCGACATTTTTCTTGAACTGAGGGGCCCAGAACTGAACGCAATACTCGAGGTGCGGTCTAACCAGTGCCGAATACAGTGGAGGGATAACCTCTCTTGACCTACTAACCACTCCATTCTTGATGCAGGCCAGGATGCCATTGGCCCTTTTGGCTGCCTGGGCACACTGCTGGCTCATGTTGAGTTTGCTGTCAACTAATACCCCCAAGTCTCTTTCCACCTCGCCACTCTCCAAGCATTCCGTTCCCAGCCTATAGTTCTGCTTGGGGTTATTATGACCAAAATGCAGAACCCGACACTTAGACTTATTAAATTTCATTCTACTTAAAATAATTTGTAGTGTTTGTATTTCAGTTTAAGTCATCAGGAGAAATAAATGTCATGACACAGAGGCATGATATACAAACATCACTCTAGGACATAACACTGATGTTAACATCATCCAGCTTGCAAGATGAAGAACAGATAAATCAATCAACATTTGGTTTAAACCTACAGTGGGGACAATTCTGTAGAAAGACTGATGCTTGATGAACAAATTCCATGCTGGTTTTCACTGCTTTCCACATTTACTTTCATTGTTTCCTTGTGAAAAAAAAGAAATAAATTAAATTATATTTGCACATGAAAAGAGGACCTGTACCTCTCCAGCTTGTTTGAAAATTGCAGTCTATACAACAAATATTTTGTAAATGTTCCGGTGTGGGTGGTAATACTATGTAATAACATTTTTTGGTATTGATAAGTGTGGAATAGTAGGTATAAGTGGAGAACAACCAATTTTTACTAGTCCTAGTATTGATCTTGGTCACAGAATCACAGAATATTCTGAGTTAGAAGGGACCCACAAAGATCATCGAGTCCAACTCCCAAGCNCCCCTGAGCCTCCTCTTTTCTAGGCTAAACAGACCCAGCTCCTTCAACCTCTCCTCATAAGGCTTATCTTCAAGCCCCTTTACCATCCTAGTTGCCCTTCTCTGAACTTGTTCCAGCACCTCGACATTTTTCTTGAACTGAGGGGCCCAGAACTGAACGCAATACTCGAGGTGCGGTCTAACCAGTGCCGAATACAGTGGAGGGATAACCTCTCTTGACCTACTAACCACTCCATTCTTGATGCAGGCCAGGATGCCATTGGCCCTTTTGGCTGCCTGGGCACACTGCTGGCTCATGTTGAGTTTGCTGTCAACTAATACCCCCAAGTCTCTTTCCACCTCGCCACTCTCCAAGCATTCCGTTCCCAGCCTATAGTTCTGCTTGGGGTTATTATGACCAAAATGCAGAACCCGACACTTAGACTTATTAAATTTCATTCTACTTAAAATAATTTGTAGTGTTTGTATTTCAGTTTAAGTCATCAGGAGAAATAAATGTCATGACACAGAGGCATGATATACAAACATCACTCTAGGACATAACACTGATGTTAACATCATCCAGCTTGCAAGATGAAGAACAGATAAATCAATCAACATTTGGTTTAAACCTACAGTGGGGACAATTCTGTAGAAAGACTGATGCTTGATGAACAAATTCCATGCTGGTTTTCACTGCTTTCCACATTTACTTTCATTGTTTCCTTGTGAAAAAAAAGAAATAAATTAAATTATATTTGCACATGAAAAGAGGACCTGTACCTCTCCAGCTTGTTTGAAAATTGCAGTCTATACAACAAATATTTTGTAAATGTTCCGGTGTGGGTGGTAATACTATGTAATAACATTTTTTGGTATTGATAAGTGTGGAATAGTAGGTATAAGTGGAGAACAACCAATTTTTACTAGTCCTAGTATTGATCTTGGTCACAGAATCACAGAATATTCTGAGTTAGAAGGGACCCACAAAGATCATCGAGTCCAACTCCCAAGCTAATCCCCTTACAGGGATCAAACCCACAACCCCAGAGGCGTGGACACCATGCTCTGTCTATCTGAGCCAATCTCAGGGTCGTGTCATCATATTCTTATATTTTTTAAATTATATAACCCTATCCCATCATCCCATTATCTAGACCATGTCACTGAGTTCCATGTCCAGTCTTTTCTTAAACACCTCCAGGGATGGCGATGCCACCACCTCCCTGGACAGACCATTCCAATGAGGGATCACTCTCTCTGTGAAAAAACTCTTCCTCACACCCAGTCTAAACGTCCCCTGGTGTAGCTTAAGGCCATGTCCTCTCGTTCTGGTCCTCTCTCTGTAAGTTTCCTGCCCTTTTGATTGATACATAGCAGTGAGTAACTCATGTTCTGAGATTTTCCTTTTGGTTCTTCATACATCTGTGTTTAAACCTTAGCATACATGTGCTATTTGTGTGAAAATCCTGAACATAGTTGCCATAGACATATACAGTTTATATCGACAACTTCACTTTCTGGCCAGAACAGAAAATCCGGTAATGTTAAATATTACTTTTGATATAAATAATCATACCTCTCAGAACTCTTGATAGGAAAGCTACAAAAAAGGTACTGATGGGGAGCCTGCGAGAACAAGACAGCAGAAGAGTGAATGAGAATAAGGACGAGTTTTCTGTATGCTGGCAAAGCTATGCCAGCAGAAATCCACTCCTTCCATTATTGTAGGTCTTACAAAATTTTGTAGGGAAGCTTGGAATCAGGACAGCAGTTTACTTGGTGTTTTATAAATCCTTGGCTGCTATACTCAGGCAGAAGAAGCCAGTCTAGATTTTAGCCATCTGGAAATGTGACAGCATAAAGGAAAATACCTTCCAATTTTAATTGAGGATGAAGTTTTTACAGTAATTTAAGAATGTAGGAAGAAATTTCCTGATGACAGTTGTCATAAACATTTTATATATCACCTTTCAACATTTCTCTAAAGACTATAAGAAAGATCCTCAAAATGAATATTTTCTCTGCCATGGAGTCTGTTGATAATCTACTTCTTTTACTTAATGAAATAAATTTCACACCTTGAGGTAGGGTGTGTTTTATAGGTTATATAGTTACTTCCTTTCAGTCTACATAATGGACCTGGTCCTACAAATACTTCTATGTTGATTTGAACATGCGGAATGAACTCCTGATTGAAGAATAGTTTTGGGCATGGAACAAATTTCCCTAGGGAATTGAACAGAGTATGCTGAATTATTAACCCCTGTCTTCTGTCAGGCATATAAAAAAGGTTAAAGACGTCCAGTGTTTGGGATGAGTAATGCTTTCAGGAAACTTGCAGTGCAGCATATTGAGACATAGCTAGTAGACACACCACAGTGTCATGGACATCATCGTACTGTACATTATTGAGACATGACTGCTGTTTTTAATCTTGGGCTTGGCAGTCTTAAGGATGCTGTGAATAAGGTATTTGCTTGCTGTCAGGGCTTCTTACTTTCATGGATTTTGATACATACTATTACAGTCTTATCACCATCATGATCCTCGTTTATTTTTTTTAATTTAATACTGAAGTGACATTTCTTTCTGCATTTATGACTAACCAGCATCATTATAGATAGCTGTAGCTGCTTGAACATTCAAACAAAGAGGAACCATGATTTGAACTGCTACAAAAACTGTAATTGTTTTTGAAAAGCTCCTTATTTGACAACATCAGAAATGTAACTAAATCCGACTCGGGTTATCCATTTGGGAAAAATCATTTGGACAAAACTTTAGGTTTACAAGTAGTATATTAATATTAGATACTACTACAAAATTATCATCACTATTATTAAAAAGGCTTAATATTAAGAACTTACAAATATGCAGTTTTAGATGTCCAACATGTGACATTTTAGAGGATTTAGCTTTAGGGCAGTTGCTTAGTGCTTCAAAATTTTGGCCTCAGTTTCCTCCCAACCCTGAATTTCAGTCATATCAACAATATATGGTAACTCTTGCAGCATCTTCAGAGAGAAAGTCTTGGCCCAAAGGAATTCATGACTCTGAATCATAGTAAATAGTTTGTGAAGTTGAAAGATGAATCTATATCCTTCATCAGTTATAATCATGTTCTTCATTAAGAAGCTTGTTCCAGTGCCAAAAAAGATGTGTTTCTCTCCAGGCACAGGGAAAGGTAGTGATTTGCCCAGAAAATGTTCAGCATACACAGAGAAAGACAGATGTGGGGTGGAGGAAAAAGACAACTTACAAAGTGATCAGGACAAGTATAAACTCATGACATAATAGCTGTAACTTTATTGTGAAAAAAAGTAAATCGCCCTTCTCAGTCCTTAGTTTTTATTGACTTCCATGTCTCCCAAACAATTCCCTGGTATCATGTTACTGCTTTCACACCT
>WEKX01026560.1:64613-140594 GCA_013390025.1 Pitta sordida | reverse complement strand
ACATGGCCTGTGCTGTCTACTCAAATAGACAAGAGACTGACAGGATAAAGATAGAGGACTAAAAGGATTCTTTGGTCACATAGTTTCTTGGAGATTTGCCAGTACAGTTTATCTTCAGGAACAATTGAAGATGCTGATTCAACAACGTTTCTGAAAATATTGACTTATATTATAGATGTCTTTTAAAGCATCAAGTCTTTTCGGATGAATTTAGAGGTAACATGGGGAGACACTAGTTGAGGTTTGAAATTCCAGTTTTGGAATTTGTTTTTTGTGAACACTTTGGCTATTCAATTAACATCCACTGTATTTCCTGATGCTTCTCATCAGTAAATCCTTAAGCAAGGATGACATTATGAAGCAAATGGAAGTGTGGAAGTAGTGCTAATGCCACCTAAAATTTAATGAGTATTTTAAAATATTTTTCAATAAATACTTTACAGTTAACATTTGAGTTTGAACTCATGAACAGTCAGAACTAAGAAGGAAAAATGCTTAGTTCCCAAGTGTAGGAGTTGTAACACTTTTGTTGTTGTGAACTAATATGTATGTCCTACAGGGAGATTCTTTGGGTTGTTTATACTTACTGAAGTCACAGTTTATGGACAATGTATATTCAAAGGTTTTGAACCAAATTATCTGCTATACCTTTGTTTATTCTGTGATGTTAATAGAACGTTATGAGCATACAATGTTTCAACATTTCATACATTCAAGTTACATTTCACAGGATTCACTGCAACAATAAAGAAACATCGTGATCATTCCAGTCAGACAACAACAAAAAAAAGGAAGATGGTTTTATAGACTTGAAAGACTGCATTTGTTTCTTCTGACTGCTCTTAGTCTTCAGATGGATGGGTTTAATTCCTGACCTGTGGTTTGCTTTGGCTCACATATTCTATTTTTTTCCCCTCAACTACAGCTCTCCACATTTTTTTAATCCTTCTCTGAGGAATTTAGTTCACACTGATTATGGACTTCTCATTTGCTTCCCCTCCTTCATGTAAGTAAGAGATTGAAGTCTTCAAAATCCAACTGTGCTGTCCTCATACATGTGTCCAAGATCAAACTCTGAAGTAAGAACATTTAGCTCCCCATATCCACTGTCTGAATCATATTTATTCCTTCATTTACCATGGAATAGTGTCTGTCTGCCTTTGGTCTCATTTCTACCATTCTTTTGGCCTCACTGCCTCCTTTCCACTGTATCAGTGTGTCAAATTAGTTATTTCTGGATGCTTTATTACCCTTATCTCAACTCCTACACTCACTGATTAATCCAATTTCCCAGTGTTCACTTACTTCCCTTAATATCTTTTCCAATCTGCTCTACCATGACACTCCAGTTCTTGCTTTGGCCCTTGTCTGTGGAGCAGTTTTCCCGTATGGATCTGAGGCCGACTCCATCTCTTTGGCTACTGCATACTGCCCTCAGTAGTGTTTCCTTCCCATGCCTGTCCACAATCAGTCCTTTCCATACATTCCTCTGTATTTTCCCACTGATCCACACCATCATCTCTTTTCTCTCTGATGCATCTACTGATGCCCCCTATGGCTACAACTACCTCCCTGATCCTGGATATATCCCTGGCAGCACTCACATTTAGTTTTTGATTCATCTGTAATTTTTGCTGGGATTTGTCCTCTGGATTTAAATGCTTGTACGGTAAAAGCTTCAGATACATGAACTAGGTGGTGTGTGTTTCTCCTTTAGCTAGTTTCTTCCTCTAGTGAGTAAGTGAATGATGGCCAAAGGAAAATGTAATGCAACTTCATATCTCTGACTTGAACATTTCCTTATTCTTTAACTGCTTTTTTAACTGGCAGTAAAGAGCCCATTTTGATTGGTCTCAGCTATTTCTTTTGTGTTTCTCATTGAATGCTCTCTTTATTTCCCACTTCTTGATGTTCTGGTGTCCCATCAGTTGTTTCTAACCAGATTGCCTTCTTTGTTACTGTTGCCATTAATGAATTAATTTCTCATCTCTATTTTCAACACTTCCTTCACTTCAGCTTCCTCCTTGACTATATCCAAGATGTCCTAACTCTCCCACAGGGCTAAAAATGTGTGACATTTTGATAAAAACTGGTAGGAAATATCACAATTTTGAAGATGAAAATATCTGTGTACTCTCTGATTTTCATCCTGTAGATTACTCTTCCCTGAATCTTCACTTCCATATTCCCTCTTTATCAGCATTAGTTATCCACATCTTTTCTTATTGTCCTACTCTAAGAATCTTCAATCTGTTTGTCTGCTTCTTTCATTTTGCCTCAGTTATGCTTTTCCATCCATTCAACCTCCCTGGAGCAAAGTTGCTGAAGATCTCCTGTTTTCTCTTCCAGTTTGCTCCTTAACAAACAAACGAACAAACCCCTTTCATGGTGTCTTTGTCTTCCTTCTTTCTCCCTTTATGCAATTTGCTCACGAACAATTTCTTTGGGTTTTGGTGTTGCTTAAGACAATATAAGCAAAACAAGGAATCTTAGGATCACTCAGATTACCAAGTGTGGTCTGTACTTACGCAATGCTACATACATTTAAGGCATAATTCTGAGCATAAGGTGACATACAAACAGATATTTTTCAGCACATATAAATATGAGGAATAATAGTATGCTAGTTCTGAAACACTAATTACAAGAAATATGATATGGCCACTGAGTTGAATAGTATCAAAATTCATGGAGATTGTGCAAGGCCACTGAGTTCAGCTGGACAAAAGAGAACACATTGCTCCTAGTGAAGCAGTATGTCCCAATCACCTTAGTCTTCCTGAGCTGTGTGGCCTTGGGGAAGCCAGATGGTTCTGTTACACAAACAGCATTTAAAGCTGAACATGTCCTTGACTCAAATAATGGCATTTCTAGTAAGTAGAATTGCAGGATTAAGCAGAGAACGGGGTGTTTATTATATAAAAGCAATGTAAAACACAAACCAAGACAGTTTATATTCTGAGTTGCTCTAATGAGCGTGTTGCAGTAAATCCAGTGATTCAGCAGTTCTAATTACACCTCTTGGTCAAATTGCAATAGAATAAACAATTGATCTTTTTTCTGTAGCCACAACTTGAATTTTGTTTTCATCCACAAATGTGTAGAGACAAAATCATACCACATGAAAGCCTGCAAAGTAGTTTAGCATTCCATCATTTTTTTCGCCCTTCACTAGTGCTTCCCATATTCTCTCAACCGGGACACTGTCCTCAAGGTTTTCTTCTGCTTTCGTTACAACTGATAACTTATAAACATTTCCTTTATTGTTATTTTTTTTTCTCCCAAAGAGAAATACCTCATATAGGATGATTTTTTTTCACTTGAGTCAAAACATGAGTTCTGTTTTCCCCACTGCCTGTGATTTTCAGTGAACTGCACAATTCATTTTTGAATGTACAGAATGAGGAAATGACCAGTGTCCCATTAAGCAGGTGTAGTAAATCCAGAGAATAAAACCAGAGAGATACAAGGATTCCTTGGAGATAGGACTGTGCAAGTACCTCAAATGGCTGTGTATTAGAAGGTCATAAAGAAGTCACTGTATTTAGGCTTTAGTATCCCTTTCCCAAAGAATTCTTATTAGTTCTGGGCTTCACGTAGATGAAAGAACTTCTATGTCTAGTCTTCAGTGAGTGGTGTGCTCACTTCTGATTTGCTTTATTCTCATTGTTACATAAAAATGACAGAATAAAAGGAAACGTTACCTCTTCAACAATTTATTCCAGTTGTATTTTTCTAAATTTGAAGGTCTTTGCTGAGAATCTGTAGAGGTGCAATATTTCTATCTTACTTGTTAGGAATGGAAACTAAAGTCTGTTCTTTCTGTTTGTATTCCAACATTACATGGAAATAATACACTTGTCTAATTCGGAATATGCTTTCAGGATCAATGTCATGCAGCAGCATTGCTGAAGGCAATGTCTGGATATTTTTCATGAAGGTACAAGAGAAAGGAATTAAATGAAACATCCATTATCTGGTCTACACCTGGAGGCTCACTATTCTGTAGAGCTGTTTGAGCCTCATATTTACACAGTAAATACTAGTAGAGTAAATACTGGGTTTTGATTGTCGTTGGTTTTTTCATTTCTCACAGGAAGATATCTTAGAAAACGAAACATTATTGTCTAATGCCCAAAGACAACACTTTTCTAGACCAGAAATACTTAATTACTTACTGTCTATCAGACAAGCTTCTGTTCTGCACTTAACATCATGCTTCATTGTCTGACAGTACAGCTGGCTGGAGGCTGAAATTGAAAATCATTTCCCTTTGCTCAATTTCCTTGTAAACAGCAAAAGAATGGTGTTGATATGCCAGACTTCACTGGGAAGTGTGTTCTGAACATGCAAGATCCATCTCCAGTGGATTTTAGAAGAGGAATGTGATTTATTCCCCACAGAGCTAAATCAGGATACCTTCATCTTAGGCTTCATTTAGTCCTTGCTAAGATAGACTCCCATTAATCTATGCTCTACCAAACATCAATAACTAAGAATACTAAGGCAAGAAAAAGAAAAAATTGTCTTATGTTGTGAAACCACTTAGAAGAGCTAAGTGATCTATTGTTAATAGGCAATTTGTGAAACATTCATTCCAACAAAGCAATCTTGCCCTCTTTCCACTTCAATTGATATTAATGTCAATTTTTCTCAATCTGTAAATGTATGTGTGGCTTGTGTATGCCAATATTAAAACTTAGAAATAAGTATGCAATGTTGCATTTTATTGAGAAACATGTCAGTGAATTTTGCTTTTCATCAAATTGCAACAAGCAGAGATACAATAGTTTTACTGGTTTATTTGGAATTCAGTTTAAATCTATCAGCACTTAAAGAAAATATATTTCATAATATTATTTCTCATAGATTATATGACTCTCACAGTACTCAAGTATAACCTTGGTGACCAGCGATATTTCATTTTCATTAGTATTAAGTTGCACAAACTGTATAAATGCAAGTAAATGTGTACTTTTCAGGAGCAGGATTCATGCTGCTTTAGTAAGTATTATGTTTTACTACTGTTTATTAGACTGTTTATAGTTTTAGGGTCCAGCTTTTCTTTCTTTGAAGTTAAATGTGAAACTCCTTTTGCTTTCAGGGTAAGCTGTACTGGACCAATAAATCAGTGTATTTTCTCCAGGTAGCCTTGAATTTATTAAGATCTGTTACTTAATCAAAAAAAGGAGTCATCTACTAACTGGTATAAGCCTATTCAGAGGCTGATTTAGCACAGGTTTGGTAACTGAGAACACATCTGCAAAGCTCTTATGAAACAGCTTTCTGAGGTAGAAAATGCTCCCTGAGTTTCTTCAGATGGTTATTCGATCTGCTGCACTGTGGTTGTGCTGATTAAAGGATTATGTACATTCTGTAGGATGTGCTCTACAATGCCATGCTCCAACTTTTCAGTCCCTCAGAGGCAGTTGTGGGAAGAGCTAAAAAAGTTTTCACCAAAGGCAATTATTTCCAGATAAACTGATGACTTACTCACAGACTTCATTTAATATACAAGTAAGTGCCTTCATAAATATTCATAAATATTCTAGAAATGCCAAGAACAGTCCAAGAAGGACAGGGAATGTGTAAAGAAATGCTTTTAATAATGGTACAGCTCCAATGTACCGCAAGTTCTCTCTATATCAAGCAGCCCAGTGTTTGCACAGATCTTTTACTGAGTCAGAGAGCTATAAATAAAATGTCACATCTTAACATTTAATAAAACCCACAGCATGGCCACTATATCACTACAGCCTTGATGTAGTAGAAACTCACAGGTACATATTTCAGAAATAAAGCTTTGAAGTAGTTATGGGAAGTGGACTTAGGAAAAAAGCTTGTCCATAAGTTTTGCAAGATCAAGTCTTAATCAAAATGACTGAACTGTTAGGATGCAGTTTCCCACATGTATGTTAGATTAGGACTGTGATTTCACTGTGAAGCACATGAATGGCTGGGTTCAGAACTCATCTTTCCTTATACCTGTGGACATCCTTTACTCTCAAAGACAGAAAGTCTGCAGAACTATGAGGGACAACTGAATTCTGATCTGCATGTTTAAAAAGTCTGTGTTTATCGGTAGTGCATCAGCACAAAATTTGAAAGAAAATATTTCCATAACAATAATACAAATATAACTCAGTGTAAAAGCACAATGTAAATCTTTTTAAAGCAAATGCATGTTCTAAAGAACTTCTCTGATCTGTAGCCATTTTCAGATACATGAGACTGAAATAGAAACATCTGCTTGAATTTACCAGCTCTGAAGATGCTGTTGAGAAAAGTAAGTGAAGAGTGAACAATAACTAAACTATTGACGTTTAGATAATAGCAATTAAAGGTTTATGTGAATTTTACCTAAAAAGAGGCCTCCTTTTGAAGCCTTTTTTAATATATAAAAAAATTAAATCATCCTTTGTCTATTATGGACTTGTCTTTGCTGCAATAACCACTGTACTGCCTTTAATTTGAATTCTGTCCACGAACAAAGCCCTTCTATTCAATGTGGTAATATTCTAGCACACAAGTTAACTAGCCCATTGGGAGGGGGCTCAGGAGGGGATACTGCTAATCCATTCACAATTTATGGTGTCTCTTCACAGCTATGGCTTCTTTTGCTCCAGCTAAACTAACTTAAGAAGCATTAAACTCAAATGTAACACTTCAGGATTATCAGAGAGAGAAGTGGAGAAAGAATGTGAGGTTTCCTGGTATGATACTTGCTCTGGTCAGAGGTGCTACTGCCACTGAGGCATGTCCCATCTTCTTCTCCTGTCAGCTTTGTCAATAAACCCACTTAATTCTTCCAAACTGCTGTCTGCCTCTCTAGTATATTGGCTGGGGTATACGTGGGTATCAAACATGTGAGATGCCCAGAATGTCAGAAAGAACCACACTCAGAGATGAACAGATATAACTCAGGGCCTATGCGTTTCAGGGACGCAGTCACAGGTGAGTTGGGTATCTTCAGAACTTCTCAAATTGCATCTGGTGCCTGTGTCTAAGCAACTTAATTAAGCTCTTCTTCCTTGTTGATGACAATGGGACATTAGATGCTTCCATTTAGACATCTGGACACTTTGATCCATGGCTGACTCTTACCCTGATGAAGTTACCACTTTCAACTGCTTCAGTAAGGTTTGCTGGAGCTCATTTGTCAGATCCCTCAGATGTCTGAACAGAGGGCTTAGCAGTTTCAAACAAAGACTATGGTAAGAATTATAGTGATAATATGATTTTATTTTAATGTGCTATAATATTAGGCATTTTGATTATTTCAAGTGATCAATAAGTATTAAATCCCAAGAATTGCTGAGGGTGTCCAGGGAGATCACCTGCATAAGGCAGGCAGTGGGGTAGCTGCTGCCTCAGCTTATTGCTATGGGATGGTGAGCACTTCCGTGATCACGTCTGAAGGCTCACGAGCCCTTTAAAGAAATATCAGATATTTTTCTACATATGGTATTTCCCACATTATCTACAAGCAATTAGTTTTTCCTATTGGCCACCACTTCTGCACAACTACTCAGCTTAGTCGCAGGGGCAAGGTGTCTTCTGCAGTGTTGGTGGCCAAGTCTTGCTGTGGTGATTTCAGATGTTATTGTCCCCAGTCTGGGGTATCTTCTGGGCTGATATCCCTGTAGCTGCAGAGGAGAATGTATGTCTGGATCTTAGCTCGTTCAGGTCACACTCTGGTATGCCACATCAACTTTAACATGGGTCTGAAATGACTTTTGCTTTGAAGTAACTTTGCAATAATCAGGCCTCAAATAGTTGTGTACACAGACCCTAAGAGGCTAGGGATTAACCCGCCTGTGGGTACTGTTTAAGCTACAAGGAAAAGGAATACGTTAAAGTTTCATGGGGATTCACAAAGATTTGCATGAGATTTCTCTTCCAGCACAAGACACAGGTGTCTGAAAGCCACAAAAGACTGCGAGTGGCCTCTTAGGCGATGAAGCACATTTTCCCTGGAAACACCCCAGAACAACAGTAGTGGAAGTCCCCGAGAACAAGAGCCAGCAACACCTGCACTGTGACAGCAGACACAAGCTTGCAGACAACTCAGTAGAAACAGGAGTTTAACGTTTCGCTGACAATTTGCTAATGTAGAACGAATTCACAGCAAGTCTGCTTCCAGGCTTTTGTAGTTCAAATGAAACATTTCACACATCCCTAGGAATTGCCCCCCTGATGAAAAAAAGGGTGACGCATTTGGAAGACAGTATAAAGAATGTAATAAACTTCAATTAAAATAAAATGACAGGAAAGATAAAAGCAGATTTTTCTTCTTGTCTTAAAAGGAGTATGGAAATCATATTCCACTGGGGTCTAGATTAAATAGCTTTTCTGAAGTGATTTATTTGTGACTGGGTGGACATTAGTGAGAATTATTTGTTTTTGGAATGGTTGCAGAATGTGACATATATGGTAGAAAAGGATAAGAAAGTTGACGATTTTGGTTTCTTCTCTTTTTTTTGGAGAAAGAAGAAAGACAGATTCCTAGGTGGTCACATAGTAGATCTAATGGAATAAAGGAATTCCTGGAAAACAGTGTACCACAGAAAACAAAACTGCACTTGCTCACTTTTGTTTTATAAAGGCATGTATGGACATACCTAGTTATCATCTCATGTCTGATTATGGACTTAAGAAAGCTTAGAAGCTCCATACCTGTGCTAAGAGTAGAAAATTCTCCTTGAGCTCAAGTGGTAGAGATCTCTGAATCTCCAACTACATATCCTGGACTCTATTCCCATTTTTAATTTGCTGATAATGTCTCTTTTATGAAAAAGGGGCCATTTTCAATTCTTTCAAGAATTGAATGATGCTGAATTAATTAGAATAATCTTTCTTCAGCTCTTCTTGTTTAGAAAGACAATGGTCAGTATGCTATAGGTTCTCAATATGCACTAAAAATGAAAGAATTGAAGGAATTATTTTGGACAAAATGTTGTAGATGTCATACAGAAAAAAAAATAATTATTGGATAGTTATTTATAAAATGTTTAAATAGTAGTCATTTAACTGGTAGACAGCAGCAGAACTATGCAGTCCAGAGCTGATTGTGACATCCAAGAAGATAAATGAGCTACAATACTTAGATTAAACCAAAAAGAACCATTATAATAATATACGCAATGACAAAGTACTGCACTTTCCAATTAAAACCAAAACTGAGTTTCACAATGAACTGTTTATGAAACATTAAAAGTAAAATTCAGCATATCTGAATAAATTATTTTCTACTCTGCAATAAAAACAGAGAAACACATGGCATAGATTATAGCCCCAAATGATTTAAAATTCTTGGAGTGGAGGCTGCCTGGCAACTTTTGTACCAGCTGGAAGAGTGAGGACCCAGCTGGCTTGGCAGTAGCCACCATATTGTGCCCTGGCTGGCAGATGGCCATCTGACACTCTCCAAGGGTCTGTGTTCCTCCTGTCGGCATGTCTGCAGCACCGATAGCCGAGACCGCATTTAGGAACAGTGGGCAGATCATTCCCAGCACTGTCAATCACAATGGCACAAGACAGCTGGGTGTGAAATATGTAAGGGGTTGATGTTCCTGAAAAAGGCTGAGGGATGGTGAAGCTTGAAAGCAGGTTTTTGGGGTACTTCAGCATCAAAATTTCCATCTCGGGACTATGAAGGGGTGGTGAGAATTCGAGGGGTGTTGCCATTGTGAGGGAAGGGGGAAATGCAAAATTCATGCAATTTCTTTCAAATCTTTGCTCCCATGAATGTAGGATGCAAACAAACGAAATGTAATTACATTTGTTTCACATTTACATTTGTGTATTTTAGTGCCATTAATTTAAATATTACAGGACTATTAACACATCCTAAGTAAGCTCCCCGTAGTCAGGCAGTGATGTTAGTCAGTTGTCAAGTTAGCCAAGTAAATGTAGTAGAAAGGAAGCTTGAAGGCTGTACTTAACTTCAGGTCAAGAAGGAAAAGCAGTACAACAATAAACAACCACATTGTCTTCTCTAATCTCTTGTAATGGAGGAGAGGCAAGTCCCAAATTAGGAAAATTTTCACCTCCAGGACTTCTGGGTCCTACAGAGACTAAGGCGTAAATAGAAAAATAACCCAATATGGGTCACCGTTTGTTAGACAGCGAAGGGTGCATAGAGAGACCACCAGGCAGACAGAAATCATTATGAAATGAAGTGTCATTTGTTCTATTGCACAAAGAATTCCTGCTTTTTTTGTTCTTTGTGTTCCTATGACAAATATAAGTGCCACTTCTTCCCCGTGCCTCCCTAAGGCTGAACACTGTCTTCCTGAGAAATTAAAACAAACGCAATTGCAGTGATCCAAGCTTGGGTTTAATCCCTTCCCTTCTTGTCAGCTCACATCTCTGGTACTACTCTGGTAACCATGTCCCTCCAGCTCCTCCCCATGCAGCACAGAGAGTAGTGGCTGAGAGATGGGTGGCTTTCCATGGGCATGAATGGGAACATCAAGGTAGCAGAGCAGCGAACAAACCTGTAGTTTATGGAGATTTAATTCCATCCAGTGGATGGTGGCAGGAGATTGCCACATGTCCCTTCTCTCACAAAATGTGCCATGGTCTCTTCCAAGCAGCCCCATCTGCAGTCCATGATGGTTCAGGGGAAAATACCGACCATCAAAAGACAGAGCTCTGCAGCATAGCTCTCCTTGTGAAAGTTTTTGTGGTTTGATTGCTGGTATGGGTGCTTTGATCTTCAGGGAGAGTGTGATCAGGCCTCATAACCTCCCTCTCCTGCCACAGACCCTAAACTGACAACAGAGATGTGGCTCTTGTACAGGGGTAGTTCCAGGCCTCACCTACTCCACACTGGAGGAGAGAAACTCTTCCTATTCACATGAGTGAAAGATCTGTTCAATAGCTTCAGACCAGAATGAAATACTGTTTTACCTCTTCTGAATACCTATGTAGTCCAAAATAACATTTCAGCCACTAGTTCCCATAGGAGGGAGCATTTGCTCTCTTGTGTTTGTATGTGGACATGTCAATCCAGAAGTTGGATTAATTAAATTGACAATAAAATAAGTTCTCAGGGACGAGTATGCAATGCTTTCACACATACTGAAAAACTATTTTTAAATAGGACTCACAAATTTATTTCCATTTGACTTCTAATGATGCTTAAGCACCTGTCTCTTTGAAAACAGATCCTTGAGTTTTAAATCATTTCATCATGGCTGAAAATTGTATTCCATCTGCTAGAGAATCTGATTCTTGTAATCTTTGGTTTACACATGTTCATGCTGATGAAGTAGTTCTCACATTTGTAAGATTTTCCTTGTTGAATGGCTTCAAAATTTTAATGCACAATGCATGAATACAACAGGTCCTTTGCGTAGTTAAGAATACTAACATGGGCTTTGTTCTGGTAAGCATATTATGGTACCCTGGAAAATTTCAGGCTAACCATCATGGGATAGTTCTGCAGCACTGAAACCATGTGCCTTTGCTATTCCAGGAACTGGTCTGTGGCAGCAAGGCCACCAAGACTCAGGATTTTCTAGTGTAGGTGCTGATGCAAGCTAGAATATCCAAATGGCTTTTGGACCCCAGCTGGTTTGTGCCCTGCCATTAGATATAGAGGTATGTGTTTTGCAGCAAATTAATCTACTCAGTTGGCTAAAGTTATGATAAGCTACAGATTAGTGAGTGTACAATAATTGTAATTAGCTCCCTTTTTAAAGGAATATATAGAGTTGCACTGACTTTTATCATTCATGTATCCCTGACTTAACTGGAAACAGTCTTGCTTTACCTCTGCGTGATCATTGAATTAGTTTTTAGCCTTGTTTAAGTGCTGTATCTTAATATCCACCACATGGATGTGTTGTGCTTTCCCCTGTTAGCTGAGGCATATCACACTGTGCTCATAATGAAGTCAATAGGACATTTGCCTTAGAATTAAAAAACAGAACAAATTTGGTCTTAAAGGCAACGTATTTCTGGGAGTTTTTAACTGGTTGTGCCCCAGACAACACTCATTTGCATTTTCATTCATCTAAATGTCCTTGAAACATGGTCTCAGGTCCAATGCAAGGAGGTACTGTTTGAGAAAGCAGTTGGCAGGCCATGGAAGCCAGGTGGCTCTGGACACAGGATGAGCACTGTCTGAGCCACAAATGCTTTAGATTTCAGGGATGGAATCTTGAGGCTAAAAACAGATCTAGTCCTTTTGCTGACCTAATTTCATCAGTAGAACAGTAGATTTCTTTACATGGAATTTGGGAAATTATACCACCCTGGCTCCCACCACATGACAGATTGAATGAGTCCTACCGCAAGATTTGCATCCAGTATTATCTGCCTGTCTGGCAGATAATAAGTGGCTGGCTTAAGGTGTTATTATGTATTTTCAAGCCCTTTTCCACAGGGAGCTGATCGTTGGGTGTCCATGTCCTCTTTTTTATCAGGTCCTGGAGCCATCTGATCTATGGCTTCATTCTGCTATACTGCTTACAGGCCAGGCTAATTGCTTCTCCAGACAGCAGGCTCTGCTTCCACTTCTCATAGGTTTTTTGAAACAGCAAAGAAAATTAGCAGTGGAAAAATACTTGCTGATATTAATGTTTGAGTACGTTCTTAATCATGTTAAAAGTTATGAAATTTATGTGATTCATGAACTTTTCTTATGCATGCTTGTGGGGTGTCAGGTGGGCACAAATAAATCTAATGCTTTGTAACATAACAAAAAAAGCTAAGATATTTTTCTCATTGCATGACAATCTTAATTTACATGTCTGCTCAGACACTGCTTTCTGTATAAGGATAGGAATTTCTAACATATCTAATGTGGCTTTAATGCACTAATACACTACAATAGCAAGATCAAAAGAATTTACACCACAATCTGGGCATCACTGTTTGAAACACAGTCCTCTGATTTAATCATATTCACAGCATAAACAGTTTATTGAAAGGGTTGTATGTGTGCTTGGCGCATCCTTAGTACAAAAAAAAATAGCAAATGATTAGATTTTTTGAAGTCTACAAGAATAAAATCCTTTAAATATGCTACTAAGCAAAATCTTAATGAATTGTTTCCTTTCACACAGTCACAAGAAAAGTGCTATCCCCTGAATATTAAAAAAAATCCAGTTTCTTTTTTAATTTTCATGCCCTATTCAAATGAAGGTTATAAATGAGGTAGTAAAGCATCCTTGAGACATATTCCTTCCTCCACCTAATCTATAGCATGATTTTATGAGATTGATGCCAGAATGTTTGCCAAACAACAGTTCTGTTTTAGAATCATAGAATGTTCAGGTGTTGGAACAGACCTTAAAGATCATCTAGTCCTGAACTCCTCTGTTGTGTGCAGGGACTCCTCCCACTAGACCAGGTTGTTAAAGGTTTTATCCAACATGGTTTTGAACACTGCCATAGTTGAAGCATCCACAACCTCTCTGGGAAACTTACTCCAGTCCCTCACCATCCTCACAGTAAAAAATTTCTTCCTAATATCAAACCTAAATTTCCCCTCTTTCAATTTGTAGTCATTACTCCTTGTTCTGTCCCTACAGTTTCCTGATGACATAGAAACAGGACAGTGTTAGCTGTCTAACACTGTTACGACGCGTTTTGACTAACATAGTCTTTGCTCAGATGAAGTTGGGTGGGTTGGAGGCATCTTATTCCAATCTGAGCTATAAATATGTCCTTCAGATTTGAGTGGAGCACAGGGAACTTTGGTAAGCTATGCAGAGCTAGAGCTGCTCTGTAATACTTGTGCTCCAAGATCTTTAGATAAAGTGTAAATACTGAAATTACTGATGCCTTCTAAAATAAATTCAGAGAGTGGGGTACAGGCTTAACAGCTATTTCTGGCACCTGAAAGGGTGTTTTGTGGATATGCACTGAAATCTTTAATGTGCCTTATTATCACAATAGATGTGGTCAGCACAAGGAACTACAGGAATATTAGATGTCAAGTTCTTTCATGACTTAAGCATAAGCATCATTCTCATTAGCTCCACTAAAGATGCAAATCATTTAAAGGACAAGGAGGGTGGAAGAGAAATAGATGAATTGCCTATCTTGATCCCCTCACTGTGTTGGCTGGATGCATGCAGAAGTGAGCATGACACCAAATCAAGGACAGAAAACACATTTTTTTTTTCCTCCTGCCAAAACGTTCTGGGAACTGCAGTGTCTTAGTCACAAAATCATTGCTACAAGACAGGTGGTGAATAGACATTAAAAATGTCTCATGCTCTCAAAGAAATGAGTCAGGTGGAAGGTCTCTGAGGTCCTTGAGCTTACCTCTTGCCTTTACAGGTGGTTAAGGAGCAAGTTAGGGAGAGAGGGGTTTGCGGTATTTTGTGGTTCCTTCACAGACATTCAACAGTATTTACCCGGGCTTTGTTTTTTTGTTTCACTTGAAAGGTGTCAGACACCTCGCCTTTGGGTTGTAAATTTCCCAAAGTCACTGTGTTGACCCCATATAAATCATATAAAATGTCTTAATGCAGAACCATTTCCTACTGTTACACTTCTTCCTGTTTCAAGTCCCATCCTAAATAGAGATATCCATATAATCCCCTGTCAGAAAAGAAACATAACCTTATTGGCAAATAAAGGACAGTAGGGGACAACCTAGGTGAAGGAATATAATGTGTGTGTTCTGTGATGCTGACTGCCTGGCATGAGTCCACTGTCCAGCCTGCAGTTCTGCAACCATAACTATTATGTAAGAACTAGCAAGATAAAGAATAAAAGCAGAAAACATTTGGCAATGACACAGGGATTTATGTTTATACGACTAGGCTACATATACATATGAATACACATATGGTTGAACTCAATGACCTTAAAGGTTTAAAGGTCCATTCCAATCTAAAATAATGCTATGATTCTATATATGTACATGTGCATGTACACATGTATTAATAAACATAATCTTATGTGTTTGTGTTTATGTCCTATCCATGTAAGTTAAAGAGGATAATAAATGCAGGCAGAAGAAACCAACCAACCAACCAACCAACCCACCCATCAATAACAACCAACCAACCAACCAAAAAAAAAAAAAAAACCAACAAAAAACGTCCCCAAAATCTGGGAAAGAAATGCAAGATTGGGATCATGACAATATGAACAGGAGTTTCATTACAACTAACTTCATGATAGTTGGTATCTGATGAATACTCTTTGAGAATTACTTTGCTGGAAACTATTGAGGGAAGCCAGCCAGATATTAGGTAACTTAAGACTGCTTGGGAAATCAAAACAAAGTTACAAGGCATTAGCTCAGTGTTATGGTTTTGACGGGAGAAAAGACTGTGGAGAAGGGGCCTCCAAGCCTCCTGAGTGGATTTTTTTCCTCCCTCATCAGTTCTAGTGGGGACATATGTTGTTTGGAGAGAGTGCTATCATTCACGCCCGCTCAGAGTTAGCGGAGGCTTTTCACCTGCCGTGCCCATCTGGCCATCTTTGTTACCCCCTGTCAGCCTCTGTGGGCCCCCTTCCATAGAGAATGGGTGCGGTTGTGCCACCCCTGTCGCTGATATAAGTGGAAACAGGAGCGACCGTCTCTGTCTCGACTCCTTTGTCAACCACTAGAGGGCACAGAAGCTCAGGACTTGGGCTCATCCTCCTCAGGAAACCCCCCCAAAAGTCATCCAGGGAGGGCCAGGCTTTTCTCTCCAGCTGCATATCCCGTTCTTGGTCGTCCCAACTTCTCCTTCCATCTTTGTCTTCCCCCTGACATATACTTCTTCTGCTGGTCATCAGGTAACCTTTCCAAACTGCTGCACACATTAAGCTAATAAACCACGTAAAGGGACAGACTGACTGTCGGGAGCAGCACGTTGGCCACTTTGGCTCTCGGTTGGGAGCATTTTGCCAGCTGAGCTGAAATTCCAGCTGTGCTGGCTTTCGGCATGCCGTCTCTGTAAACATCCCCACATTCTTTTGGGATTGAGAGGAGGCTAGCGATACAGCGGGGAGTTTGTCTTTAAACCGGCTGATAGGTTACCTCTGCTGTTCCAGGCTTTGCCTAGCTGGTGACATTTCTCCTTGCAGAGGTTCACGTGCCGAGCAAAGCTTGTCTGCTTGCAATCCCAGTGCCTCGCACAGTCAAAGCACCACCGTGATTGTGAAAGATTGAAAAGATGTGAACCAAGGAACTCGGCCATTACTAGAAATAGACACGGCAAAAAGTAGCTTTTGTGGTTTCAGGGTGGTTATTTGGCATTTACTGTATTTGTTACTGTTGAGGTAACACTGCTAGGTTTCCCCGGTATTCTTAGAGCATTTTGTCAAATTATAGCAAATGAAGACAAACCTTCACCAGCCCAAATCTGAGCACTCCAAAATTTTGCAGAAATTGCAGGTCTGGTTCTGTTATGTGGAGGAAAGCTATTTAATGGAGCTGTTTAATGCTGCTATGACATCCCATAGCAGCAAAATACACAAGGTTCTGGCTTTGTTTGAGCAACTCCAGTTCCTGGTTTTCTCACTGAAACATTAGAGACGTGTCTGCATGGGCATTTTATAATTCTACAAACTGTTGTTTTGTTATCAAAATGTGACTAATGAGCTGCTGGAGAGTTATGCTTCAGTAATACTTATGTGTTCATATCTTCATTCCCATGTATTTTGGTGGTCCCCTAGCTGACTTCTTCTCACTTTATGCCTGGTCCCAGCTAGTTCTTTTAGTTAACAATGTTGTTTTAGTTAACTCCCTGCTTAAATACTGATGGCCTTCTCTGAGATCAAAAGCTCCCCAAGTACACCGTCTTTGTTGCTCCTGAGGCACCAGCCTTACCATGCATACAAGGAGCACCAGAGAGATATCCTGGAATGGGATCCACGGTGTTATCCTGGGATGCGATCCAGAGTGGGAGGTGGAGATGAGACAGGACTGACTGTAGGACTTGTATTGCCTGAGTAAAAGAGCAGCATGTTCCCAGTATTCTAGCACAGACATTCTGATTTAGCTATTCGAAGTGAAATACAGTAGCTTTCACCTGTTTTCTGCTACATATCTTCTGGCACAACATGGAGATGATGCCACCACCCATGGCACAAAGGAGAGGATCACCTACCCTCAGCACTGAATCTGGTGGAAATCCATACCACATGGAAGGAGGAGCTTGGTCTGAGGAAAAAACCCCAAACAACTGTGTTTCTGGACACAGCCAAAGCATGCCAATTAAAAATCTTGTAAAAGATTCATAATTGCAGAATGTCACTTAGTTATAAATCTTGCACAGCAGCCCTGCTGTCTCTGACCCATAGACACAAGACATGCTTTTAGAGATTGAGGTTTGCATGATCATTTGTGGCATGTATCTTGTGAAGTGCCCAGTCCTTTCATTTACTCTCCTTAAGACCTTTTGGTCAATCACCCAACAAAGGTACCACTCCCAAGAAGCTCAATTTGAGAATAAATGTGAGAAATCACTAGAAGAGGCAGTCTGAGGAAAGCTTGTTAAGAATCCTCTAGGCTGGCTTTACCAGTGCTTTAAATTGGAATTATTGTTACTTAACAAAGTTGCTGTGACATTAACCTAGCTCAGGCAAGGAGCCAGATGAGTTACCCAGTTTCCCAGCCTGGCAGGACTGTTTTGTCACCTGATTGTTAGTGACTGCAGAACATACCTGGATGCCTTTACTGATTGTTACCTGTCCTGTTTAAACTACTCTCTAAGATAGCAGGGCACAGAAAGGCAGTGAATATATTCCATGCTCCAGAGCCTGCAATTTCTACCCTGAATGAAGGACTCTGTGGTAAGCGTGATTCTGCAGCCTTTCATCATTCTGGGAAACAGGCACATGTACATCATGCTGAGGACTGTGAGAGGATCTTCACAAGCGAGCAGGAGGCTATAGCCAGGCATACTTCTACGGTCTGATTAGGACATTGGCACAATGCAGTGCTGTTACCCATCTGAGGACTTGGCACGTAAGACTCTTCCAAACTGGCTAACACAATTGGGGGCTCCTGTTTTGAAACACAGCAATTGCACTGATTTATAGCTTTGAGAAAACTGAGTGAAATCATTTGAATTGGTTGGGAACTTTGTCTTTAAACAGCTCTTTTTTCTTTATCTTATCTTTTTTTTTCCCTTGGCTTTTTGGAAACTGTTGATTTGCTGAAATTAAAATATTTTGTGAAATGGGTGGGGTTTGGCAAGCTTGGAGAACCCATACAGAGTTCTGAGGGAACCCTTCCTGCCAGGAAATCATCTGCCATCAGAAAATTATTTGGTTCCTTGACAGCTCACTTGGCTCATTGTCAAGTTGCATGGCTTCAATGCAACTTTATGTACAGACTGGACTCCAAAATACAGGCTTGGTCTAGTACTACTATGTGGGATTGCAGCCACCATCTTGGGGATATCATGTCTTCCAGGCTTCCTGGCACTGAGTTAGGAACTTGCAAGCCCAGAGTTACTTTTCAGATATATGAACACAATGACTGTGATTGTAAAAACGAAGTGAACCAAGCTGCTGCTGACAAATCTCCACAGCTTCACACAGAAAATATCTTTGTGGTCTATTGGCAAAACAAACAAATAAAATACGGATATACAAACTGAAATGTCTTCTGCTAAAGCCTGTTCTATGAGTAGTGTAGGACTCTGAAATGGAAGTGTCATTGCAAGAATGATCTGTTCAGTGTTAACCACAACAATGAGATCACTGTGTCTTTGGCAGAGACAGCCTTATGAAAAAGTTTTCTAAGGTTTGTAAGTGGAATAAAGGGCCCATTTACAACCCTCCATGGGAAGAAGAACTAGGTTAAACAGCAAAGGGTATGAAATTTCCTCTGGGACAAGAGTCTACTTTTTTAGGGCTTGCATGGGACTCAAATGGTACATTAAAATCACGTTCCTTTTAGGGGTGAGCATCATCCCCAGCTCTTCTCAGACAATGCATTACAAAGAGTTTGCCTGCACAGCAGAATCACCCTGTGATTTTATCGAGGTCTAGCATCCCTGTACTGGCAAACCAAGGTGGTAATAGCAGTAAAAATGACGTTATATAAGCTTTAGAAGGAGCATTTAAGTAAAGTGTATTGCCAGTGTTTCTAAAACATGTGAACCCTGTTATTAGCATATGATAACATTCAGGTGCTACATTTTCCTGGCCATTGTCCTCCCTGGCAGGCAGATTACAGCAATTCAGACTCCTTTGTTTTGGAGAGCAAAATTGCTCCTATTGCCTAATCACAGGTACTCATTTAAAAAAAAAAAAAAAAATTAATTTGGACTCAAGCTAATTGAGGTTATCTTCGGGAAAATACATAGATACAAAGAGGTAAATCCATGGAAGGGATGCTCATATCTCTTTGTCTTGCCTTCTCAGCTATCGAAAAAGAATGGGTGCCTTCAGCAAGGCTAAATTATTTGTTGCCTAAATCTTGCTGCAATCCCTTTATTTTCTTTGAGGTTGAAGTTACCTCTAAGAGTCTGAACAAAACCCTGAAAAATACTCTAAGTAGATAGTCAACCATGTTTCCTACTGAGTTTTCATTGCTCCAGTTCTCCATACAACATTATGTCATATATAGTGATAATCTTTTTCCAGCTGACCTATCTACAGCATAACATATTCAGTTTGATGACAGTATTTATGACATAATATAAAAGTTGTGTAGAGAAGCCAGGCATGGGGAAACTCTTGAAATTAAGTCAAATACAGTCAGACTCAGCATCTGAATGTCCAGTTCAGTCTTACAGCTCTTGTTCAAGTGAAATTCCCCTTGGATGGCAATTTAGGGTACGTGAATTGCAAAAGGGGAAGACTTAATCAACTTTCTCTAGAATGGAATTGATCTCTAATAGATTTAGTGTGTAAATGGGAAACCTTTACAATTGTAGGTGTAGCCTTTGTGAATTCTGACATTTGCAGATAAATCTTACTTTAACATTTCCTTAGTATGCAAAATGGTTTGTAGTTTTCCCCTTGTCTAGAACATTTGAATAATCAAAACCAGCTTTATTAAATGCAGCTAGATTGACCCACCAGAGAGTTTCTCAAGAGGTAACTTTGACTGATTCACAAGTAATTGCATTTGCAGGAACACTTAAAAGCAGAGGATTCCGAGAATTGGAAAAAATCCTTAAAAATCCTGATATTCCAACCTATAAAGTGGGACTTGGCATGGTAAACTCACAGACTTGAACAGTGTGCGCTTTTAGTAATGCAAGAACTTGTTCCATGATCAGTGAAACTAATGAAGCTACACATCCATTGAATTCATGTCTTATGATTGCTTGTTTACCTGTTTTCTAATGTCTTAAGGTCTAAAGTGTTCATAAAAACTCTTCCATGTAAATTCTCTGATATCAAACAGGAGGTGATAGTCTCTATCTCCTACACAGATGCCAGGGTTTTTTTGAATCCAAAAGAGCTCAGAAAAGTTTAAACATCTATCCTGTTGTAGATAAGATTGAATTGGCTTACAAGTGGAACAGATATTTGGAAGATCACACGGATAATCATCACTCCCCCCAGGCCACAAACACATTGCATAATTATCCAGATTGTGTTTCTTTATGTCATTATGTTAAAAATAGCTCCAACTACAGACCATTAGTATGACTACCATATTGATCAAGATAGTGGAAACTATGTCAAAGATTAATATTGCAATATGGAAATTGAGGTAAATATACTCCTGGAAAAATTCCTTCCTTAAATTTAAATTCCTAAAAGCAAGTACAGTATAATAAAAATGTTAAATGAAGTATTGCTCTCTGAGACAGCAATGCGGTATAGTATTACTAACAGTGCATGAAGAAAACCCAACCAGGAATTGTGTGCAGAGGACACTGTATGCATATATGTTCCACTTGATTAGGAGCTGCTGGTCAGGACGCCCAACTGTCACTGATTTCTAATCTGTATAAATGTATGCTATTAGCCCTATTCTATTAACCTTTTACTCATCATCCAGAATGTTGTTACATTAAAAAAACCAGCTTGCATGCTTTACTAGAGAGTAAGCAAAATTGATGGTTAAATGAATGAATAAAAGTTAAATGGTGATTTATTACCTATAGGTGGTTGATACCAGTGTATATTTCCCCCCTAGAATTTGTTGATACGCAGAATCATCATAACTTTGCAAAATAAAGGAGAATGTATTTTGGAAAGATCTGTCACATCAGTCCTCCATTTTAAAGTAAGAAACATCTAAATGTCTACTAACTGGTGCATAATTAAGAAAAGTTCAGTGTTGAATGTCACCATCTTAAGAAAACTTAGTATGAGCCCAGGTGACTAAAAGGGCCAATGGCATCCTGGCCTGTATCAGAAATTCACAGAATTATACAGAATATTCTGAGTTGGAAGGGACCCACAAGGATCATCGAGTACAACTCTTAAACGGCACCACTGCCTCCTGGTGGGAAGTGAGCCCAGGTCACCCATGTGATACGTGGGGACACTCACCACTGTACTAAATACAGTGTACTGTGGCCAGTAGGACTAGGGAAGTTATTCTTCCCCTGTGNATGACCCTGAGGTTAGCACCAGAGTTGTGGGCTCAATCCCTTTGTGGACATTCACTTAGGTGCTGGACTCGATGATCCTTGTGGGTCCTTTCCAATTCAGAGTATTCTGTGATTCTGTGATCTTTACAATAGTTCTTTTAGCTGATTTTATGAGGTAGTTGAATTTGAGATTGTTTAAATTAAATGCCTTTCTTTATTAATTAGGTGTAATTGTATTTATTGTAATTATCTGTGGAATGGGTTGGAGGGCTTAGAGTCGTCGAGTAGGGCACACAGACTTGAACTCGAGCACACAGGAAATACTAATTTAATGAAAAAATTTGTATAACAGTACTTCATCATCTGCTGAAATGCAGCTGTCTACAGTGCTGCTGCGTCTGTTGTGCACAGATCTAGAATCCATCTCTGTCTTCTGTTGGTGACCTTCTCTCTCAAAGGTCATTTGGATAGCACCTATGAAGGATGAGCTCATGCCTTCATGATCATATTTGCATGGGAAATGCACATGATAACATGATATCTGAAACAAGTGTATTTTGTGAGAAAAGTTCTTACGTATTAGCATTAAAAAGGCAGAGAAGATATTCCTTTTTGATAATGTATGAGTACTGAGGGCTCACCTGGTTAGTGTAGGACATTCACAATTATTTCTTGTCTCAATCTCGTAGAAGCTATGACAAAAGATCTATAGGGGACAAAACTGAATATCTGACACCAGACTGCTACTTTGCAAAGTGCCTGAAGATTTTAGAAGACAGTGGTAAGACAGAAGAAAGCCTACATCCAACAGAGATCAAAGAAGTGCAGTAGCTTAAAAAGAGAACTCCTATAAGAGCGGCTGTAAAGTTGTTTGTGGGAAAAACACTCCTTTTGGTCATATAACTAGGTGTCTGAGAGAGCTGGGACAACCACAAAGGGATGTAGAATGCATGCTGGGTTTTTTAACATGCTTTTTTCCTCTATATAATTTAATCCTGTGGTTAAGTTAAACAATATTGTACACTGCTTTGTCCCTGTGTTTTCACACAAATTCTCAGAAAGGAGGTACAGCTGGTGTCTGAACTTGGTCAGAGCTACTCAATTCACAGATCTTGATTTAAGAACAAGAAACATGCTAGATTTCACCCCTACCAATAGCTGTACTTACAGAAGAGCAGTAAAGGAAAGACTTTTTGGGCACCACTGATATATTAGCACCTTGGTGAATAGTGTCACTGAGAAAGTATGTTTTTCTCACTGTCCATTTTTCTCAGTTGAAATTTCTGTGGTGGTGAGCTTTTTACTATAATGAAAATTATTTGTCATAAACTTGAAATGTAGATGTTATTTTTAATAAGATGGTCCTTTTTTTATACATATAAATTATTTAATAGATTACCTCACTTGATACTCCCTGTTTTATTTATTTCCTGTCATAACAAAACAAACCAAAGCAATAACAATTCTCTTCAAATGAGAACTGGGAGGTCTCTCAAGGTCTCTCCCCTCATAGGTACTCAACTCCCTTGACTCTGGGTGCTAAATTTTGTTGGATCTTTCCTCTATGTAATTTTGCTAGGCCTTGAAAACTTGGGCATATAATCAGCTGTTTGCACCCGCAGACAAGGGGTGATAACTACAGCTGAAACATCTTTAGACCTTTAGACAAGTGCCTAGCTTCAGAGATCAGTAGGAGTCTGTTGATGTTGCTCCCATGGCAATAAACAAACCCCCTCTGTATTTCTTGCATTTCCTCTGTCTTGTTCAAAGAACTTTCCACTCAACCTCCTGGCTTTTCCCAATAAGAGAAAGTCAAGGTCCCCAGCTCATGGTTGTATGTTATGGTGCATGACCAGGCCCTAGGAACATCCCATCTAAATTTACTCCTTTGACAGCGGCCTTTACAGTAAGAAACAAATGACTGTCCAAATCAGATGGGCTACACAGGTCATCTACGTGTAAGATCTTTGTCAGTCTCTGAAGGTGTCTCAACTCTTTCCACTAATTGAGGAGAGAATTTGCAGCAAACAACCTTGAAATTTACATAATTCAGTTACATTCCCAAAGTTATGTAGAATAATTCTTTAAAGGGGTCCCCAAATTTGGAGTGTTTCTATGTTCTATATTGCAACCTCTAGATCCTTGTTTCCCTCAGGAACTTGTAGTTTTGATGCTGAACTTCTGAGTTTCAGTAGAAACTAGGGACTTCCAATGCCGAAACATCTAGTGCTATGTGAGATGTGTCCAGTATAAAGACAGGAGACCCAATGCAAGACATGTGCCTTTATGGAGAAGAACCTGAAGGCCATAAAAAAATACCTCGTGGCAATTTAGGCAGCTGAATTAATCTCCTATTATTATGAAGTTAATATGCAAGAAAGTGAGAAAGTTAGTTACCTTAAATCCTCGCAATTCTAGCTTTTTAACCTCTGAATATCATAGCTCGCCCATTTTCCTTGGAATTGAGTAACAAATACAATGAACATATCTCACTGAGAACTTCCAGCCACTGTTGGTGCACAGTGGTCTCTGTTAACCCATCTCTATAGACCAAAATAATATGTTTGAACAGATGCAGGTCCTGGAAAGCTGCTGTCTATTAAAAATGTGTATTAATAGTTTCCTTGAACTCCCTGTGTGATACCATAGGTCATCAAAATATTTCTTTCTAACAAAAAATACTCATCCTTTTTGCAAAGAACATCTTGACAGAAACACAACCTCATCAAAATGTCCTGCATCAGGGTGCTTACCTTCTCTTCCTTTGAGCAATGTTTTACCATCACATGTAAAACAGATGTTGTGAATCAAGATAATCTACCAAGTCTGAAAAAGTCATACAGAATAAAAGTGTATTAGTTCTGTATTCATACCAAGAGATAGCTGAGGTAGAAAGACAATTTTTACTAGCAGCTTTTGGAGAAGCCAGAGCAAACTACCATGTATTTAACATTCCCTGCTCTTCGCAATAGCTGTAGTTCAGTAACCTTGTGTTCAGGGTAAACTCTTTCAAACTCTTTATACATGGACTGGGCAGGATCAGCAGTATAAACTAGATCAAAGCTATAACAGATGAAGACAGGATGCATCAAACACTCAAACATGAAACAGATCAATGAAATATACCCTGACAAAATAAACAAAGACTGTGTTCAGGACTTCAAATAATTTATTGCTGTCTTTACACTGGTCTGCTGCATCAGACTTGCATCAGACCTTCCTTGTCTAGATGCAAGTCATAACCGGTCCACAGGTAAATAAACCAACTTCTTGTAAACAATTTTTTTTAATTAACTAGTCAGATTCACATTATGGATGCAAAAGCATGTGAGAAGCTGTGCTCAAGGCCAGCTTGAGTACAGTTGGATTTATTGTGCAGCTTCAACACCAAAGAGACAGGGTTGTGCTGTGACAAGGTAGCAGCTGGCCCTGGTGACAAGATAGGTGCACACATGCAGTTTGACTCCCAGTATTTAAAACTTGGCCTCAACCTTGGGGCCATGCAATATGCATCCAGCCAGAGGTGGGTGCAGGGACAGAGATCCCTTGCATGGGCAGCTATTTTCAGCCTCCCATTAGCCTGGATAACAGAGTGCTGGCAGTTTTGTCAAAGACACTTTAATGCTAATATAATTTGTGCTTGTGTTGGAGTTTTGGTTGGTATATGTATGACACACAAGAAACTGCAATACGTATTAACTAAATTGCTATGCTGATAGAAGTATAGACCTGGTCAAATAAAGACACAAGTTAAATAATGCTTAAAGCAGTTACAGTAAATGTACAGGTGAAAGTTGCCAATTTCTTCTGTAGCTCACTTTCATGCTTGTACTATGACCTAAAGATTGGCAGAAGATTTGGAAGGTGACAAAAAGAGAAATAATTTTCTATTTCTTCCTTTCCTCTGAATATTTGCAGATTTCAAAGACTTCGCTGAGTGCATCATTTTTAAAAATAGAAAGGGATCTTGTATTTATAGTTTATCTGTATACTTAGGTGGATTCATATAACTAAGAGCTGATATGTGTCAGTTATCCATTTTGACCTATAGGTTTTGACTCTGCGCAAAAATGACTTCAGACTGATTTTCTTATTTCTCTTTTCTGTTACATGGTCAAAAATTTAATGTGTACTCTGAAGTAGTTAAAAACCACAATTACTGGCTTTGCATTATTTATCATGGCAATAAAAATGCATTAAAATGATTAATATATTGCAGAAAAGCAGTGCTGGAATCAGATCATCATAGTACTTTTGAAATGTGTACCTGTGTGTGTTTCAGTCTGAATATGTTGGAGATAGTCTGATGCAAATTTTATAGAAACTTAAGCAGATAGCCACAGCTGCACTTTACAACTGTCAGAGATTTCTGTAACTGGCATTTTTCCAGCAATCCTGCTAAGAAAGACCTGAAAAGTTTACCACAAGCAGCTATGCTGAGGCAGACTCCAGGAGTGAAATAAACTGGCTGTCAGTTTACCATGTGGTTACTCATAAATGCATTGAATATTGGATTTTGAGTTGGTTTTGAAGTCGGGTTGTTTATCACTCCAAAGAGACATGTTAGAAATCATTGTATCAAAATTCATTACTGGAATTAATTTCAGGTTATTCCATTGCCTACAAGATTTGACATCTTTTGCCTTTCATAATATTTATTCTGGTTCCCAAATGACAATATCTTATGAATTACCTCATAGGTTTAAGAAAGGAGTAATTTTTGAAGTATTACTTTGGCTAAATATTTAAGCCATTTGTGACTATAAGTTAAGCTTTTAATTTAAATGATAAAATGCTCATTCAGCAAACTGAGGTGCCTCCTTTAGCCTTATTATTTATTGTTCTTATCATATTATTGGCAGAGAAATGAGGTGAGCGAACTTAGAGGACAGACCTGCCAGAGTACAGGAGGTAAGACCAATAAAAACAGCCTCATGCTGAAGGTCCACCTCTAAAAACACAATTTAAAGCAAAGATTCCCTTGGCTTAGCCAGACAACAGGTCTTGACTCTTCTGCAGTAGGATTTTTTTACAGCCTTAAATCAGGATCTCAAAGCTGAAGAGTATGGTCAATGATGGAGAGTGAAATTTGCTAAACCTGTTTTTAACAGTTAATTGAATATTACAAAATGGTTTTACATGCAGTGACTGAGAGCACAAGCAGACCCTCTATTTCCCTCCAGTTCATTTATTGACCTGTTTAATCGAACTTTTGAAAAATGTTTGTCTCTATAATTTATTTTTTTTTATCCAGACAGCTCTATAATAAACAAGGAGAACATTTGAGAAAGGATCATGAATAAACTGTAAATTTTTCTAGTAACAGCTTGAGACAATGTTTATTTTCCTTATTTGATTCTACCTTTTGAGAAGCTCTTTGCCTACAAACAGAAGTAAACAACATTGTGAACAAGTGGGCACAAGAAATTTGGTAGAGGAAAAATATTTGATTGCTTTGATGGATGATAGACTTGCTTGTCCTAATCAATGTGATCAGATAATTTCCAGCTGCAAAGCATGATCTCCTATTTAGTTAATGTCTTATTTTATAGTTGTCTTACAATTAATAGTGGTGAACTGAAAAGATAGGAAGAACATGTCAAACTAAAAATTGCTTACCATTTCTTCTAATTTTGCTGTAAGGGAAAAAACCAAAAGTAGGCAAATGTGGTTAGTCCAGGAAACCCATCTGTCATTTCTTAATTCCTATCAGCTTAAATCAGGAATTTGTCTTAACTTCATGCTCAGCTGGTTTCCTAGTATGAGCGCCAACAAATCCTTATGGAACTGAGCACTGTATTGACATGGCCAATTGCTTCTCTCTCTGGTCTAGAGGTGTTAGGACAAGTCAGTGATGGAATGCTTTGCTATGGGTGCTCATCCCCTGCTTGGGGAATATTGGCACCTTGCACTGTCCAACTGATCTCTGTGGCCTGACAACACCAGAGCCACCCAGATCTGAATCACTGTTCAGATATCCCACAAACACACGGCAGTCACAAAACTGAGTAGGATTTCCTGCTCTTCAAAGCTATCGATCTTACACCTTTGTATCTCTCTACTAAGTACTTGATTTAGAACCCAGTAGGAGTGAAATTCAGCTTAGATAACTTTCTAAGACAGTACAGTTGGGTCTCATATAACGTGGACCTGTGGTCTTAATTGGGATCCGCATAGCCCGACTTCCGTGTTGAATGGTGGCTGCGCCACCGCTGCTGCCGCTGCTGCCCCTGAGGCCACCGTGGCCACCACCGCCACCCTCGCCGCTGCCACCCGTGCCGCCGTCACTGCCTGTGCTGCCCCTGCTTCTGCCCATGCCACCACCACTGCCCGGGCCGCCGCCTGGGCCGCCACCTGGGCTGCCACCGCCGCCACCACCGCGGCAGGTCAAGCATGCGCAGTTGCAGAATGAGTGTCCTACATCACTAAAAAATCATGCTGCTAAGGTCTGAAGCCACAATATGGGGGGCGCAAAGTGCAAGAGGGACGACTGTATTTTGTTTTGAAGATTTGCAGAGAACTTTAGAGAAATGATGCTAAAGAGCAAAACACTCTACTTGCTGGTCAGAAAGTGTGCAGACGGGAGGATTAGCCACATCTCAGGCAGAGGATGAGGTTTGTTCATCAAGGACATTTCTTCTGACCCTGGTCCTATTCATCTGTCAGTGAATTTAGACTTTCAACTTGAAATAGCACAGACCTCACTGAGTGTATCTTGTTTACTGAGCAGATTTGTGTATTTCTTCTGTAAGTCAGGTACTTGCACAGTGTTCATCCATACAGTCCTGAAGCAGGCCATATACATGAAAACCTGATCATGAGTAATGCTGGCTAGGATTTGTCTGTACAATGTTTGTTTGCTGAGAAAAAAGAAATTCTGGAAACTGCAGGAAGCGCTGACTTTTGTGGGTGAAACACTGAGCAAAAATGGATCAAAGAAGAGAGAACAGGCAGTCATCTCACAAGCAGCTCAGAGGACACAGGGAGGATAACTCTAAAACCGGCCTAAGCTTCAGGGTCTCACTTTTGAGGTGTGTAACAGCAGATGGGACACAGGAAGATTTTTTCCATATTTTGTAAATACTTATAGGACACTATTGCTATAGGCAGGAATTAGATCACTTACCTGAGCTGACAAGATCTGAATCACAGAATCACAGAATTAGTAAGGTTGGAAAAGACTATAGAGATCATCTGGTCCAACCTATCACCTGTTACCTAACCTGTTGCCATCCTGCTACCAACACACCATCCGACCCATAACATACTATCCTATTATCTAGGTCATGCTACTAAGTGCAGCAGCCAACCAAGTCTTAAAGACCTCTAGGGACGGTGACTCCACCACCTCCTTGGGCAGCCCATTCCACTGAGAGATCACCCTCTCTGTGAAAAAGTTCCTTCTAATGTCTAACCTAAATCTCCCCTGATGCAGTTTAAGACTGTGTCCTCTTGTCTCCCTGGGCCTTGTCAGGAAGAGGAGAGCAAATCAAAGATGCAATTCTCCTGGCCAAGAGATGTTTACTGAATAGTTGTAGACAAGAGGCAGCAGCAAGATAACAGACCAGACCTTCTGTTTTCTCCATGCTATAGTAAGGCATATTTTGGAATAGAAATTGTAGGGAAGGTAGATTTCACAGGTTTTCATAGAGAAAATGGATAAAGGAAAGAGAGTGCAAACTCTGCAAATATGATGGCTAATTACATTGCAGCATCCAGTGGTCTCAGGCACAATGATCTTCAGGTACATGTTAAAAACTTATTCTTGGAAATCAAGAATACAGATCATAAGTTATGTGTACCTGGGGAATGGATATTTTACAAATCTTGTTAATTTATGGAGTGCATCTCAAAATTTTTAGACTTGCACTATAGATCTTAATTGCTCATGCAGAGGTGGGCGGGGCAACCTGAAGTAGTATAGAGAACAGGAACGTCCAATCTGGGACTTTTAGTTAAACCATGTCTAATCTCAGCTCAAGGAATGACACTGAATGAAAAAGATGGAGTTCTTTCATGGGGATAAACTCACAGGCACAGATTAGGGCAGAGGAGCAGTAAGAAAACTTTTGAGTGAGAAACCCACCCTCACTGTCCTTCTGTTAGGAAGATACCCTGTCCAAACTTAGAGGATTTAGGGCTAGATGTCATTGGACTGCAGTTCCTTTAATGTCTTTTTCAGACTCGGTTATCATCCATTATTGCTTGTCAGATTAAGGACTCAATTCTTAGCAGGCAATATCCTGAAGTTAAGGCAAGCAGCTACCTAGGCACTATCTTCTATGTGAAAAATAAAAAATTATGCAAGTTATCTTAGGGAGGTGCTTGATGTTGAACCCAGATAGATATATAAAATATGACAAAGAATCATGGAAAAAGAAGCCCTATGAAGTGCAAAGTTTACTAGTCTTGGATGTCCTGAGTATGTTTATATGTCTGGCAGTGCTCTCAGTGAGTCCATGATTAACATTGTGATTAATGAAAACGTGCTCTGGCCACCAGTTCACATTGATGATGTTTTTTGTTTGAAATCTGTGAGTGAGGGCGTAGTTTCATGAACGGTTTGAAAAACTATCAGTGACAGATTTTCATGCAGGCAGGGTTTTCATTGTGACACTGTGGAACGAGCAGAGCTGGGGCATAACGCCCCAGGTCTACTGGCTGGGAACAGCCTGTTCTGCAGTTTCTGGCAACAGGGAGAAGGGGCACCAGGGCAGCTGCCTCAGACTGTGGATCACTAGTTTCCTTGGGTTTTTCATGTGCACATATTACTCTGACATCACCCCTTGCATAGCCCATCTTATCCATGTAGTGGAAAAGATCCATCTCTTCATCTTCCCTACAAGTTTTTAAATACTTATATTTGAATATCTCTTCCTTTTACATCTTCCTTTTCTGCAAAGTCATGTATTTGCACATGCTTTTATATCTGGGAATGTGCTTGTTGCTGTTTTGCTCTTCCAGATACACTTGGGTTTAAAGACCTTAAAGGCCGATATTATAACACAACTTTTCATGAAAGACACTGAAACTGAAGTTTCATGTTTATGAGTTCATGACTCAGAACCAGACCTGAGCTGAGAGAAAGAGGAAAAAGAGGTTTGCCTATAGAAGCCTAAATCTATAGCAGTAATAAAATCTGTTAAGGTCAGTAAAGGTAAAGGTCAGTGAAGCTGATCTCCTGTTGTCTTTCCTACCCTTTCTCTGCTTTTGGGCTAGTTGTGCCAGTATTATTACTATTGTATCCAGGAAAAGGTCCCAAATTTGAGGCAGGGGCTTTCTGCCATCCTCCCTTTCCCATCTCATTTAACTCTGGCAGCACCGTGAAATTTAGGCCATGGACTCAGAGCTTACTGAACTTTCTTCTTAAAACTTGACATTTTCTATCTCCCTCCTCATTTTTTAAGGGTTATGAACTGTCTCCTCAGAGACTCATCTTCCATTTTCTTTCTGCCTTACAATCAGACAAAGATGAATTTTTACTCCCACTAACTTCCTCGCTATGTCAAAACAGTTTGCACAGTCCCCTCTCCAAACTTGTGCACAGTCTACAATCTACAGTGAATCCCCGGTACATTGCGACCTCTGCATTACGACCCTGCCCATTTGCAAAGCAAATTTCTTGCAGTTTTGCTTCCACCGTTTGCGAGTCTAGCCAGCTGATGCATGCGCAGTGGCTCTGCTCTGCTGAGGAGTAGTGCTGCGGTGCCTGTGGGGCGGGATTCACCCCACCCTGCGGGGAGGGGGCTCGCAATGGCAGCACTGTGTGCCCATCCCTGAATGGGGAAACTGCCCCATGAAAGTGAGGCAAGCGAGGGGGGGCAAGCGCTGTGTGCTGGGAGGGGGCTTCTGTTCCCCCGCCCTCTGGGACCGTGTGGGCAGTGCTCCCGGGACTGGTGGATGTTAAAGGGAAAGAAATTGATACTGACCCGATCCCCCCACTTCCCTCACCCCATGGGCTTCTCCGGGATGCAGCGACCACGCTCCCACAGCTCAAACTCTGCGCCACTTCCCCCCCCCTCCCCGACCCTGGTGATTGAGCCCCCGCCCGCCCCGGCCCCCACCCGCGGGCGCCACACTGGGGTCGGGGCGGGGAGGGCTTGCGGCGCAGGGGCATGCAGTTTCTCCAGCTCTCAATGGCGTTTAGAGCCCTGCAGCACCGTGCCCCGGTCCCTGACCCTGTCCTGTGTGTCTCCTGTGGGCTCCACTGAGACCCAGCACAGCACTGCCACACGACATGCCATTCCTTGTTACTCAAAGCCCAGTCAAAGCCCGGGCAGCGCTGCCTCTGCGGATGGATGTTAAAGGGAAAGAATGGATGTTAAAGGATGTTAAAGGGAAAGAAACTCCCATACCGACGACCCCCCCCCCCCCGCCATAAGCGGCACAGGGTGTTGCAATGTTGCAAAGTGAAGGTTTTTCCAGGCTCCAAGAATGCTGACCAGAGCTCAGGGACACCCCTTCCCCGCCACGGAGGCAGGGTGAGCACGTGCAGGCCGGCGCGCAGCCCCTGGGGCTGGTGTGAGCACCAGGGCTGGGCTGGGGAGGGAGCAGCGGCATGGGGTTTGGGCTGCGAGCACACACAGTTGCAGCAGCTGCTCAGAAACGGTTCTCTTTGCTCCCCTGTGCCAAGAGAGACCATGGGAAGGAGCGGAAAATTGTCCGCAGCGCTCCAGAGTCCCGGGGTGTGAAGCAATGGGAGTGGCCTGCATGCATATTAACGACCTGCACTCTTTGCGAGTTTAGCATTTTGTGAGGTTTGTGGCCTGTCCTATTCCTCATGAACAATGGGGGATAAATTTATTTCCTTTTCGGTCCAGCAGTTCAGATGTTCGTGACTGCCCCTGAGACTAATTCTGTGTTCAAGACAATTGTCCTCTTCAGTCATAAAAGCATCATCAACCCGATCTTCCTGGTTAGGTGATTTTTAAGACTTCCTTGTGAAATCACCTGGAAATTCCCCCGTCTTCAGAATTCAGAATTCAACTGCCTAACTTCCTTCAGACTGTCAACACAGGCAGTCATATGTATCAGAGAAGACAATGCCTTCTCCTTTCTTTTCTGCCTGCCTTTCAGAGCCATGTGTCTTATGGGTTCTTATGCAACTCTTAGGTAACAGTCGCCATCCACCTCCATATCTTGGTGGACCTGGGGACAAATGTAGAGGCTCAAAGCAGGGACAGTCCCTGGATTTTCTTACTCTGATGTGAGAATCTGATGTTTATTTGCTGTCAGGACACAGTATCTCTTCTTCAGCTTCACAGGTCTACAGAGTAGGTGAGCAGAGGTCTGGAGCAAGACCTGCCTCCTCCACAACTGATCCTACCACGTGTCTTTTCCTCTTTGGTGTGTCTCTCTGATCTGCTGATTAAATCATAGGGTTTCTCAGTTTGGAAAAAATTATAATGGAGGCAGAACATAACACAGTTCTGTAAAACCTGGGTGATGCAGGGTAAATGAACAATTATTTATAGTCTCTCAGAACATTAAATCTTAGGGGGACACTCAGTGAAATTATCAGCCATAGTTAAAAATAGACAAAAAAGGAAAACTTTTTGTGTGTCCTGGAGTTACATTGTGGTCAAATAAATTAAAGAAATAAAATTCCAAAGGGATTGACACATTAATGGAGGATGAGTGCTTTGCTGATTATTTGCTACTATGCTCTGAATGTAATTTGTCTCAGAAAATCTCTACACTGTGATTTTCGGAAGCTGAAAGGTAGTAAAAGAACTCTATATTCCTTAATTCTCATACTTTTTTTTGTTTCAGTATCTGCTAATAACCACTGTCAGAGACAGGATACTTGGCTAGACTGGCTTTTGATTTGACTGGCTATGTTACTTCTTATATTTTTTAATACATGCTGGAGCAGCTTTACCCAGAACTTGGACTATAGTGTTTATTCTGCTCTGCATGCTGCACTTCTGTTCTTTTGCTGCTGGCCAAAAATGACAAATCTAAAATGAGGTTTGTGACAGAAGTAGCATGCATGGCACAAGCTTCATGGTAACAAACCAGTTTTCCAGTTAAGTGCTGGAACAACTTTACTTGCTGCCCATAAATGGGATTGACACATTCAATCCTTGATGGTAGAGAAGGCCTGAAGTTGGAGTGGAACACAGTTTACCAAGCCCAGAAGCCCTCAGCACTGACTAATGCTGTGATTTCAATTCATAGCTTGAAATTCAAGGTACTATGTCAGGACTACAACTGCCTGAAAGGGAGGTGTAACCAGGTGGGTGTCGGTCTCTTCTCTCTGGCTACAAGTGATAGAACAAGAGGACACAGTCTTAAACTGCGTCAGGGGAGATTTAGACTGGACATTAGAAGGAACTTTTTCACAGAGAGGGTGATCTCTCAGTGGAATGGGCTGCCCAAGGAGGTGGTGGATTCACCGTCCCTAGAGGTATTTAAGAATTGGTTGGATGATGTACTTGGTGGCATGACCTAGATATTAGGGCAGTGTGTTATAGGTAGGACGGTGTGTTGGTAGCAGGATGGCAACAGGTGAGGTAACAGGTTTGGCTAGATTAGGTAATAGGTGATAGGTTGGACTTGATGATCTCTATGGTCTTTTCCAACCTTACTGATTCTGTGATTCTGTGATTCTGTGACCCCAAAGCCTGCCATAGCCTAGGAAAAGTAATTCCACACGACCCTCTTGTACAGCCTCAGTAGGTAAGAATGAGGATGCTGGTAAGCAATCTTACACACTATGTTCACAAAGAGAATGGAAATGCCCTGCTAAATTCACCTGATCCTTAGGATCTAGGCAGTGTTATGTTGATGGTTGGACTCAATGATGTGAAACAATTTTTCCAGCCTAACTAATTCTATCTGATACAAATTCAAGTAAAATGTCCCCCAGGCATGTTCTTTTCAAACCCTGCTCTGAAACGCAGGGTGTGAGAAGTGATGATGTGTATAGAGTAATGCCAAAGAAAATATTCCGTAATATTTTAAGAAAAAAAGCCTTTTCTTTTCTTTGGTTTGTTGGTTTGGGGTTTTTTTTTGGTTTTTTGTTTGTTGTTTTTTTTTTTTTCCCATTTTTTTCATTTTCACAGCAGGACATGCAGGAAATGTTGGGGGCACATTAACAGAATCTGTGCAAACTTGGTCAGCATTTGCAGCAAATACTGATCTTTTTTTCTTTGTTGGCATTTGTATTGTTTTGTTTTGTTTATTGGCTCTTTTCAATACCCCAGGGGGCTGCTGGAAAGGACAGAAATACAAAAGTCAGTCCTGCAAAGTGCTGAGAGCCTTAGCCGGGCCTGGTGGTTGTGGAAGTTGATGACTTTCTGCACCCATGGGCAAGGTCTTTGCTGCTGGGCAGGATAAGTCCTGTTAACAGGTGTGAGCATCGGTAAGCTACTGAGGCATAGATTCAACTGTCATAGGTCCCATAAAGTAGTAGCATTTGGCAGATGTTATTATTAATGATACTATGTTTGCCAACAGCATAAAACAATGATGCTTGTGAGTTAACCAAATTCAAATCATATGAAGATTTTCCTGCATTCTGTCCAAAAAGCTCTTGTAAGAGACTGATTCATCCAATAACACTTCTATCCCAAGAGCAAGGGATGATCACTTTCCCACTCTTTCACTGTGGGAAACAGAACCCAAATCAGCACAGATTTAGTTCACTTGGTGCTCACAGACAGACTCTACCTTTTTCCTAGCAAGGTTTGTTTAAGGTACGCCTATGGGTGCTTTCTAAAGAAGTGACTATTTTTCACTGTAAGGTTGCTCATATGGTAGAAATCCACCTAATCAGATAGATTTGAAAAACAGCAGTAAGCTACTTTCCTTGCTGCCTCAGAGCCATGTGTCTGGCTTGCAGGTCCCTGTGGATTAATGTGTAAAATTCAAGCCCTGGCACTGTGGTCTTTATTTAGAGAGTTGCAAATAAATGCAGGGTAAGTGTTCTGAGCTTCCCTTTGAGCCTTATGGCAAAATCTCAAAGCATTCACAAATTAATACATTAATTCTTACAGCCCACTCAGAGTCTTTCCACACTTTGTGTTATGAACATCTGATTAATATTCAGGAGCTCTCAGAGCTCTTTTGGTAGGGGGGTTAACTTCTTTAGGAGGAGGATTTGGTATCATGAACAAGGCATCATCTTTGCTGTCATATGGTTTACTTCCATTAAGAAGACAGAAGTAAAGGTCCACCTATCTTTTTGGCCAGTCTACCCCCTGCATCTTCCTCTCATGGTTCTGTGATCCCTGCAAGCCCATACTCATATTCTGCTGCTTTCCTATAGGGAAATAGAGTTAATAGACTATATGTATTTTGATCCAGCTTGAGCACATCGGCCCACTTGCCTTGGGCAGTGACTTTTGTTGTTTCCAAGTTTCAACTCTACAGAAGCTGATTAATTACCCCTTTCATGAAAACTAGATGAGTGCTCAGGCCCGCTGAAGTCTGATATTATTATTATTACAGTTGCTTAATGTTGCATGAAGGTGTAGGAAGAAGTTGGTGATACCCTACAAAAGGTTCTTGTTGTTGATCAATGATAAAGTGCCACAGATAAGTTAAGCAAGTTCAGGAGAGGGGAGGTCAAAGACAAAAGCATTATTTGATATCAATTTTGTGATCAATCTCCATTTGCCAAATGGGCTCTCATTTGATACTGAAGTGGGGAACAAGGAGGCCTCCATTCTTCTCAAGGTGTCTTCTGCTAGTACTAAGTCCCAAGGTTATGTCCCCCTGCAGGTCTTGCCTTCCAGGCCCCCCTTGTTCATCCCTCTGGAAGTGCTTACCAGGTCCAGGACTCTCACACTGGGGTGACAAACTTCAGTTTTTCTACAGCTCCCCATAGACTAGTGATCTTTCTGTGCGACATGATTTAAAGCTATTTTTATTCTTTCTTGACAGACCTACAGATGAAGGCAGGGGTACAAACATGATCCTTGGCAAGGGTATTTAAATCCTCTTAGAATTCTTTTTTTTTCCAGTGTGTGCACCCCTGAGGCTGAGTCTGGGGAGTCCCCTCTTCACCATATCATTGGCCATTCCAGTGACAGCACACAGTGACTGTCACCTCACTATGCTTTCTGGCATTTTTCTTGTTCCTTAGAGCAATTTCTCTGAGCTGTCCTACAAGCAGATACCTTCTCTTCATGGATACTTCTAAAATCTTTCAGCAAGGTCATTCTTTCTCTGTCCAGATTAGGAATGAGTCGCAATTTTCTATAGGGAAAATGTGGGAAAACTAGGAATAAGAGATGCCCATCGCTTAATTATCAAATTAGAAGTACAAAAATTGCATTTAAAAATAGCAAACAGTGCTATGTAAGCTCAGGATCCCTGCAAACAACCAACAAAGCAACAGCACACCTGCCCAGTTGAGAACTGTGCCTGTGAGGGTCCATGAACTGTGAACACTTTTTTTTTTATTTCACGGAGTTCACAGAATATTCTGAGTTGGAAGGGACCCACAAGGATCATCAAGTCCAACTCTTAAACGGCACCACTGCCTGCCTGGCGGGAACCAAATCCCAGTCTCTTGGGTGAGAGGCGGGGACACTCACCACTTACTAAAGTGGATTTTATTTGCATGCTGGATCTTATTCCTCCATTTTGCCAATTTCACAGAGACAGTATGTATTCCTGCACCCCCTTCCCCTTCCCACCCCTCCCTATTACCTTTTCCCACCTTCCCTCTTACCTTCCCTCACCTTTTCCTCTTCCTTTTTCTTTCCCACAATGTACACAAGCTTTCAAAGTGGTGACATAAGTAAAAAAAATACACACTGAAATGACGAATGGGGTTTAGATCGATGTGGTAATGGATGTCACACCCTGACTGACCTCCATATGCTTCATTTCCCTCTGTTTTCCTCTCTGGAGAATATGATTTAGGTTTTTATCAGATGCATGAAGATCTTCTAGTTTAAGGAAAAGTTTAATTTGTAATTGGATCTGCTATGACATTATTCAGTTTCTGAATATTGCAAATTTTTCCACCGCTCACCTGTGGCTTCCATGCATAAATTATACATTAGAGACATAAATTCAGATTGTACATTTTCTAAGTATTAAATTTTAAAATAGTTTTTCAGCCTGGTATTGTAGGACTAAAGACTACAGTACTCAATGTAAGTTTTACAAACTGGCTAACAAGTTTTACAATCTTCTTTAAAAACAACAGTACTTTTACAGAGTAACTCATGACATCTACACATATAGGTGTATTTATGAATATGGAAGAATGATTCATTAACTTCTTCCTTTAAAGAATTCCAACATGTACTCGGGTCTTTTGGTATTTTGGAGTCACTTTTTTCCTCATAAAGGTCATTAGCACAAACCCATTTCCTAGTGAAATAAAAATCTTTTTTTTTTGTGATAAAATCACCACTCTAATTGCTTCTGAATACAGAATGAAATTTCATTAAAAAGTCTATTTTTCCTTTAAGATTGTCTAGTGAAGATAGCTACTTAACTGAAACAGATGGGTGGAAACTAGGAAAATATTTCCAAATCTTCTAAACCTTCCAAACCTTGCAAAGGTATCAACAAAGAAGAGTAACAAAGCTGGTGAAGGATCTGGAGCACAAATCTTATGGGGAGCAGCTGAGAGAGCTGGGGGGGGGCTCACCCTGGAGAAAAGGAGGCTCAGGGAGGACCTTATCACTCATAACTACCTGAAAGGAGGTTGTGGCCAAGTGAGGACTGGTCCCTTTTCCCAGGCCACAAGTGATACGACAAGAAAAAACAGCCTCAAGTTGCACCAGAGGAGGTTTAGATTGGATCTCAGGAAAAGCTTGTGCATGGAAAGGACTGTCAAAATTTGGAACAGGCTGCCCAGGGAAGTGGTGAAGTCACCATCTCCGGAGGTACTTAAAAGACATGTAGTTGTGGCACTTAGAGACATGGTTTAGTGGTGGATTAGTCAGTGCTGCGTTAACAGTTGGGCCTGATGATCTTAAGAATCTTTTCCAATCTAAATGATTCTGTGATTCTATGAAATTAACTTTTAAAATGAGCTGAGCTGACAAAAATTCTATATAGTCTTGAAAATCTTTGTACAGATGGAGCTTTTAAAAGTCTGATAGGCTTTTACATAATTTTTCCATTGATGAAAAAGAGATGTAGATCAGTTTTTATAGAATCTTCACTACTGCCTCTCATTATTTTCTCACCTTCATGACAGATACTGATATTTTAATGTCTTTCTCGGTCTATTAGAGAAATGAGTAGGTTGAAACAGTCTTCCAACTCTACATGCAACATCAAAAGTATATTCAATTTACTTTAGAAAAGACCACAGATGTACTTTGTAGTAATATGACAAACTTTAATAACTAATCTCATTCCATTGTAATGTGAGGAAATTCATTTGCAAGTATAATTAGTCATTTAGAAGCCATTAGCTTCTAATGTGTAAATGCACAGTTTTAATTTCTCTCTTATATAAAAAGGCAGTAAAGTGCTGGGAGTATCTTCTGTTGCTGGTGTTCTAGTTTAAAATTATTAACATTCTTTGTGGTCTTTAGTGTGCTGTACAGCCTGAAGTTTGTTCTTCCTAGGCAGGAGGACATCATCATGCGTTTGCAGCTTACTCTTTCTGTGCCTCTTTGCATTTTTTGGCCACACAAGTTTTGCCATATGAAGAGCAGAATATTTTCTCCCAGTGCTCATGTGGGAGCTTGCAGATCTGAGCTGGAACAGCGTTGGCTGAGGAGGAGAGGAGCCTCGACCTTCAGCTTCTTGGGTAAATGTTTTAAACCTCTGAATTGTTAAGTAAAAGCAACAGTTCTGTTTTCCTTCCAGACGTAGGATTTATGCAAGGGCCGGCTGCATGCAGAAATGAGTGCTGCAGATGCACATCCAACTTTTCGAGAAAACACCTGCTGGACTGGACCTCCAGGGACATGGGTGGAGGAATATCCAGTTAGCAAGTTCCAAAGGATTGCAGTCATAAAAAAAAGCACCAAACAGTTCAGCTCCTGAGGGGTGGCAGCAATCTAGGGTTGTAAAGTACTGGAAACAACTAGTGAACTTTACAGGGGAAATGATCTTCGGTTGTGGCTCTTTTTATCTACTGCAGGGTGAGGCCAGTTTTTGTGGATTGTAGTTTTAGACTTATACATCTCAATTCTGCCTCCTGCTCCCTTAAACATATGTTTAAAGCATATGTTGGTATAGTCCCCTACATCTGAGGCATCCAGGAACACGCATGCAGGCACTGCCTTTACATGAAGCTTCCTAAATCTGAGGCAAAAGAGGCAAAAACTGTTTGCAATGTGTAGGTTACTCCTTGGGAATTTTTTGCACAGGCCATTTGTAAGTGTAAAGATATTCTTGGCCAATTAATTGAGTCAAATGTTTAAGCTGTTCCATAAAAACCATTATGTGGCTAATTCTAGTCATTGGGAATTAACAACCTGACTTCTGCCAGATTCTGCACAGAAAGGAAACTGTAAAACAAGATGAGGCAGAACAGAGATTTCTGCAAAACTGGTTTTTTTCCAAAATTACTTGCTAAGAAAAAAAGGCTAATTATCTTGTTCCAAACCAATAGTAACTAAAATTTCCTCTCTATCCATGTGTCATACTGAGAAGAATTCACTAAACATAAAAGATTTAAATGGCGATTTGTGTTTTATGCTGAATGCTCAGAATTTCTTATGGGAGGTGATAAACACTTGTAGATCTGTGAATCAAATGAAGAAAAATCAGTGTTGTTACCAACGTGATCTAAATATTTCCTTATAAGTAAGGTCAAAATTAGCAGTTTCATTTAAAGCTGTGTGTTTGTTTTCTATTTTCAATGCACTTTCTCTTGTGGCAAAGAAAAGTAATGAGTGACACTATATTTTCTGAAGCAATACTGAAACTATGCATACATTTACTAGCATCTGTGCACTTTGGCATGCTGTAGCTTCAGTGTGGATTTGGGGTCTTGACTAATGGAATCACTTTCTTTTTGCATTTGCAAAAGTACACTGGCTGCTGATGTGGACTGGACCCTTCAGGAGGCAGCTGAGAACCAACAAGAAAGGTCCAGTGATTATGGAACAGGCAGGAGGAAAAGTTCAGTCTTGCAAAAAGGTGCAGCAGTTCCATAGAAGGACAAAAATCTCAGGCAGTTGCTCTTTTCCCACATAGTTTTATTCTTCAGGGACAGAGAGTATTTTTGTACAAAAGTGAATCCAAGTGACTAACTTAAAAAGTATAGACAGAAAACCTCTTTCACTTTGAGTATGATGCAGCCTTTTGATCATAGGACATTGTTCCTTTAAAGCCTGTTGTTCCTTTTAATGATCTAATGCATATTTACTTTTCTAATTTCTTCTAGTCCCACAGAGAGCAGGAGAAAATCCTTTGCCCCAACTTGTTTCTGTTACTCTCCTTTCTGTGCATTTCTGGGAAAGAATCTTAATAGAAGAAAGCTGTAGAATGATGTATCACCGCTTAAAAATATTGCACATCTTGACTGTGATCTTGACTGATTTTTTTGGCCTATGACTATCTGAGGGCTTGCAAGTCTAAAGAACAAGATACAGTAATCCCTGACTACTTTGCAGTTCACCATTTGCTGATTCAATACATTGTGGGTTTTTTTTCTGTGTCTTTACCATCTTTACCATATTTACAGTTTTTATTGTATTTACTGCAACTTCGCATATTTCGCTTATCACAGCATCTTTCTAGAACTGATCTCTGTGATATTCGAGGGATTACAGTAATCTCAAGATAGTTTAGTTCTTCAGAACAGTGCAGTAAAAAATAAACTCACACTGATGGTGTTATTCAGATTCAAGAAAAGAAGATCAGATGGCTTAGATTCTTGTGGTCTTGTAGATGCCCTAAAGCAGGGAAAACCTGAATTACTGCCTGTTTGAAAAGGTGAGTTAAGAAGAATTATGTAGTTGGAAAGAGGGAATATCAAGAGACTAAAAGGGAATGACAAACAAGACTCCTGCCACTTTCCTGGAAATCCAGTATATCTACACTGTAACAGTTTTGAGAAACTCCATTAGTTTAGCTATAACCCGGTCTTGTCTAAGGAACCTGAGAACAGAGTATGCCATGAAAACTCCATGCAGATGGCATTGAGTTTTATTTTTCTAGGAACTGCCACTTTTATGCTTAGTTTGCTGTGTTCCCTCTGGAAAACTTCATCTGTGTCTGACATGAACAGACAATGCACCTCCAGAACATCATAACGTTATCAATTCCTTCACATTGTCACCAGCAATTTGTGAACCATTGTAAACAGTAAAGACACTGACTTGACAAGACACTGGGTTGCATCTTGGTTCATCACATGACTTTTTGAATTTGATTCACAGGTTCACAGGTTCTTCTGAGTTGGAAGGGACTCACAGGATCATCTAGTCCAACTCCCAAGTGAACGCCCACCCGGGGATCAGGCCCACAAGGGCGGAAGCATGGGCACCACACTCCATCCATCCAAGCCTCACAACAACTAGACCATGTCACTGAACTTCTCGTCGAGTCTTTTCTTAAACATCTCCAGGGATGGCGACTCCACCACCTCCCTGGGCAGACCACTCCACTGAGATATCACTCTCTCTGTGAAAAAACTCTTCCTAACATTCAGTCTAAACCTCCCCTGGAGTAGCTTAAGGCCATGTCCTCTTGTTCTGATGTGTCAGCCTGAGAGAGGAGATNCCCAGCTTGGTATCATCTGCAAACTTGCTGATGATGGATTTGATTCCCTCGTCCATATCATCAATAAAGATATTGAACAGTGCTGGGCCTAACACTGACCCCTGTGGGACTCCACTAGTGACTGGCTGCCAGCTGGATGTGGCACCATTCACCAACACTCTCTGAGCTCATCCATCCAACCAGTTCCTAACCCAACATAAAATGCTTCTATCCAGTCCATGCTCAGAGAGTTTCCCCTGAAGCTTATTATGGGAAACCGTGGGATTCCTGGACTCTGCTCAAGAATGGACATTTTCAGGTTTTTACATCCATGGCCATTTCTAGTGTCTTGGAGATAAGGACAAAAGGAATTGCTATAAAGGGAATATGGTAGACTATTGATTGTGGGAGCAGCACAATGAAAATATAAATTTATTTTACCATCTGTAAAAATTGTTTATGAAAGTTTAAAGTCACATTGTTTGTGACTGACTCACACCCTTGGCCCTATATCGGCCTGAGAGTTTTGCTGATGAATCAGTCCAATCTCTGCAAATCTTTGATGTATGCTCCTGGAAAAAGGACATACTCTTTGTCTCTGACCAGATGTAAAACTTTCCTTTTCTCTCTTTATTTTACTTATATTGACAGAGAAAAGGAAGGAGGTTTTGGAATAACCCCAACAATGTACAGAGACAAATGATTAATGTTTCCTATCCTGGATGCTTGATTAATTAATGTAACTTCAGACATCCTGCGAGAAGATGTTGCATGTGTGGACCATATTTCTAATAAGAGCCTATATCTAAACCCTTGCAATTATTTACGTACAGTCAGCTCTGCAATTAGAAATTCTGTAATGTAGTGTCTTCATGGCCAGAACCTGAAGTATTCCTGTGAACCAGAGTGTCAACTGTGTCTGAAAAATTAAGAGTAACCGAGAGAAGACAACATGAAGCAAGAAATGTACAGACTTTATCAACCTCACAAGGAAAACAAGCATATAAATATCATAAAGCTGATTTATAGTCTCTTATTTTGCATATCTAAACTAAATCAGTTCTAGAAACTACCAGCATTAAGACAAATAATGGCAGAGACAAGTCATTTTAGCCTGAATGCTCTTCAGTATATTAATTTTTCTGAGACAGATGTACTATCCTCTGTTTCAGCCCTGCTGCAGCCCTGAACACTATTATGTTCTATCTTAATATTGCACAAATATCATTGTCCAAGAAAGTGTCCCTCTCCCTATGCGGTTTCCAGACAGACTTCTTGGTTATTTTAGCTCCCCTACTCCCTCCCTTGTTCCAGCTTCCCTCCCCATATCACCCACAGGTCTTGTGCATTAGTTCTCACTCAGGATCTCTCCTAGCATGAAGCAGCTGCTTTCCCTTGAGATACAACCCCGCTACAGTTCTTGGAGGGTTTGCTCCAGGATCTGCTTCCACAGAAGCTTCCACAGTGCATCTGCTTGCACTGTGTCATCCCCTGAATGTCCCCTAGACCCATATAAAACAGCTTTGCACTCTGAAATACGCAACATCTACAAGCATTCCACCCATCCCACTGCTGCAACCCAGATCCCCAAAGGTTGTGGTGAAGACACTACTTCAGGTATTGTGATGCCAACGATCAAGTGAACTTTGTGGTGCAAAATTCACATACCCATAAAATATGTTTCACTGCCTATAGTGAAAAGCACTCACTTACAGCATTAGGTCTTGCCCTGGGGCACCCCAGAATCCTACTGTAAATTAATCTACCTGTATCAATGTGAAACTGAGCATCTATTTTTGAATGCATGAGTAGCACACAGAAGATACATAAGTAACATAATAAGAAGATATATAAGTCCTCAGACTATAGAAGAAGGATAGAGTGAAACCTAATTTTAAACAATTTTGATAAGCTGAGAGAACCCCTACACCAAAGATCTGTTCTTTGAATTACTTGCTAACCAAAGACTGAGGTAGAAGCAACTGACGTTTTTCTATGTGACAGGTGATATTGCAATATAAATAGCTAATCATGCAGTGATCTAATATCTTGGGTGTGCATACTTGAGGTAAAGTTTAAAATAACCATAATTTACAGATGTGGTGGTCTTGGTATAAAACCATTTTCTGACCTGAGACTTGTTTACTCCTATCTTTCACTCAAATAAAATAAGCAGATTTTTACCAGAAAATACCAGCAGACGGTAAAATACCAGTTAGCACCACAGTCCCATGCCTAAGTGCTAAGCAATATATTAGCATTACTGACAGAGAAGGAATGAAAATTGTCTGTGTGGTGAGTTTTTTGTGATTCACTTGTAAACAACACAGCAAGCTTGAATGCCAGCTGGCAGAATGGATCCAACCTGCTCACATTCACCTCTGGAGTGGTAGTTTGCTGTTCACAATTTCAGAGGTGTTAAAATTTAAAAAAAGTTCTAAAATGCCTTCAGAGGTGAGGGAACCACAGGGGGAAGTGCAATTCTCACTCAATTTCTCAGTAGAGCACAATAAATAAACAGTCTGATGACATCATAAAAACCATGACAAAATCCATTTACAGTGGTATGCCCGCAAATTTTCATTCAGCCTTCCTGTAAGTTCAGGTAGGCAAACATTGACATGTTATTTTAAGAGAGGAGGTTTAAAAATACTGACAGGCGGCTGTTAGAGAGGGCTGTTGCTTTCCTGGGCCAGGAGACACACTCACTGGAGCCAAGGGCTCGGACAGCACAAGAGTTGTATTGTATCAGCGCATCATACCACACTGCTCATAAACAGACAAATTATTCATGAGCAAAAACTTTTCTTTAATGTTAAGAGCGAAGACGTGTAACTTTAGCTGAAAATGCAGTTGGTAGCAGTTTAAATTACCTTTTCTTAACTAAGTGATAAAACTGTTGGTGCTCTGGAGAGAAGCAAGATGACAGGACGGCCTGTTTGTCTCTGGTGTTTACTCACTCAGGACTGGGAAGAGTCTAAAGAAACATCTGGTGTCAGCTTTTTTCCACTAAGGAAAAAACCAAAAATAAAACCAATAAGTTTTTTAGACAGAAAAGTAAATGAATGAGAATTGCCAGAAATCACAGAAAGTTATAGAGGGTGAAGACCAACTGTGTTTTCTTCTGCATAATCCATAAAGGAGAATAGGGTATTCTTACTCAAGTTTGTTTGTTTGTTGGGGTTTTGTTTGGGGTTTTGTTTGTTTGGGGTTTTTAAAATTCTGAATATGTCTAGATTTACATTTGCTGGTGGGAAGAAGGCTGTGAGAAATGTAGGTGCAGAGGCCAAGGAGCAGGAGCTAGACTGACCACAGCTGGGAGTTTAGAGAATAATGAGGTGGCAGGGAAATTTCTTTCCCCTCTGGCCTCCCTCCCCACCTTCTCTTTTTTTTTTTTTTTAAATTTCATTCTGAAGAAGGGAGTGGGTTTCAGAAAGGCAAAAGGGTACTTTCTTTCCCTTCTTTTTGCCCCTTTCCTCTCTGTTTTCACTGAAGTCTTTCCAAGAGTCACCCCAAGTTTCCTGAATCCCAATGGGAGCTGCAACGGAACAACATTGGAAGTCCCAGGGCAAAGCCCCTTTGTGACTTGTGGTTGGACACGAAAAGCAGGGGAGGACTAGTCCAATTGCACCTCCCATTGCACCCTGTGCTTGGGGCACCCATGACCTTCCATTAAGGCTTCAGCTTGGTGTGGTATGAAACTCCTTGAAGCAGAGTCCCCATGAAAATTTTTGTCAGGAGTGGTTGATCTGAAAAACTACCTTATGATAAAATTTCCTCCCCCTCAATAACAAAACAGTCTTGCTGGGAAATCATGTAATCTAAGTACAAGCTTAGCACCATCCATCAAAGGGAGGATGTGAGTAGCCCTTGTAAAAGTTAATAACCTCCATGGTGGGACAGGATAGATGAAGAGAAAGTGCTGAGTAACGGCCAAGAGGATCCTTTCATCTCCCAATGAGCTCAGTGACTGGAAAAGTGAAGTTCACTTCAGTTAACAGCAATTTTTAAATGTCTTTCAAAATTACTATGGATAAACAAAAAAACAGAAGACTCCAATCCAATCTTTCTGACTCATAAGTTTTGGGGTTGCTTTGCTTGATCATCTCAAATTCCAAAGAAAGTGAAGTCAATTTTCAAACAAACAGTGAGCAAATAGGGTTTGCTTGTCCATCTTTTCTTGATAGAAGCAAATGCCTGAAAATACAATGTTAGTGCATGTGTCTGTAACAGGAGAGTAAAAAAATAAGCCCTACATAGTTTTTTTCTGTATATTTAATCCTCTTCATTGTTGAGAAAACTGTAAGTCCTTACATGGAGTTCGTATCTTCTGAATTCTTGAAAACCGCATCTCCTTTAAAAACCGAACACAAATGCCTACGTGCATACTTGCACCTAAACCATACACAAATGGACCTAATTTATTTTGGTATCTAACAATACTGTCAAATACTTTGACTTAATTTTAAAGAAAAGCAAACAATGACCAGTGCCTATGATGACACAAGCTGTGTCATAAAATTCAGCAACAACCATTTACATTGCAAAAATTTGCCCCAATTGTTGTTTATATTGGAAGTAAGATTAGCACATTCATATCCTCTGGCTAGCAGATACCATCAGTTGCAATCTCTTGTTGCCCAGCTGTGACATTGAAGAAGAAGACATTCTCGAAGTTGAGACATGCAGAAGAATTTATATTCTTTTAAAAGGAGGGCTCCAGCCCATTTTGGTTTTCTGGAAAAAAGTATTGTTAAAAATACAGTAAAATGTGTAGGTTTATGTGAGTATTGTGTAGAACCAAAAATTCAATATGTGTTCTGTTGGTGTAAGTCAGCATAAATCTGCCAAATAAGGCTGATTTATACAAACTGACGATAAAGCTTTTGATGTGTCTTGCATTATTTGATGAAAAAATGTCTGGAGTTGGTGAATTAGTTCCAGTCCACACCTGATAGATAGGCTATTCCTAGTGGTGCACCAAAATATTTCTACTCTCAGATATTTTGGTCTACGTTACACAGTCAGGTTGACTCACCATTAAATCTGGGGCTGGAAGGAGCATGTCCCAAAACATGATGACAGGTAGGGAGGCATTTTGGTTTTATGTATTGGTGCTCAGCTTCTAAAAAACATCTTGTACTTTTAACCAACCTAATACAGGACAGTAGTGATGCCTTTTTATTCTCCTTTCTTTCCAGGGGAAGTAGTATTTTATAGCTGGATTGATTTATCCATAAAGCCATCTGCAGACTTACTTATCATTATGGGCTAGGCTTAATAATCGAAGTGAGTTTCTTCAGTTTCTTGTTTCACAGCATAATATACCAGGAAAAAAAAAAAAGCTCTAAAACTGTAAATACCTAAAACCCTAGTGCACAGAATGGACCAGACCTAAATCACACATTGTGAGTAGTCTTTGGAAAGTGTTACTGTGTTGCTCATATGTAAGCTTGCAGCTGGGGCAGAATAAGAGTGAATTTAGCATGTGAAACTTTAAAAATACTTTAATATTTCTAATTTTCCTTATATAATTTGATTTTTTATTCCCCAGGACAAAAATATAGATTAAAAAAAAGGTTACTTTATAAAAAACTGTGACTATTGTTTGATTTCAACACTTTTCATTTCTGCAAAATATGTGCTGACAGAGCCAGGTAACGAATAAAAATAATTTAATAAATTATAATTTCCTTAAAGTGGAAAGTGGAGGACGTTTACATGGGAAGGATGGCACAAAAGAGGAAGTAAAGGGAGTCACAAACCAATGACCCATGGAGGCTTCGTGTTGAAGTTACTCATTGAAATGATCTTAATGTACATCTAGAAATCAGGGAAATTTGGAAATTTCACAATTGGCTTCTGTTTTGTCATGAGACCAGCTGAGTCCTCACATCTAAACACTTTCAAATTTTCAGATTCCAGCTCAGACCCTCTGGCCCGTGGTTGTTTTTCAGCAAAATAGAAACATTCATTAAGCACCAAGTGCCCCACTTCCAGCCTGGGATATACATCCAAGCCTCCCATTGAAGTGTCGGTTCCCACAGTAGGACAGAGCCCTTTGGGGAGGTGTCGGTTGTCAGTATTCAGTTGTCAGGATAATTCATTGCCTCGGGGGAAATCTGAGTTGAGAAGCAACAGTCTTCTCCAGTTCAGAGGAGGTCAGCCACATCAAAGCAGAGATGTGCAGTGGCCTCTGAGCAGGGAGGAGTGGCTGCTGCTCTTGAAGTTGCCAGCTTTCCTTTTTCTGTGAAGGCTAGGCAGTGTCAGGGGATGTGTTTGAAGATCTGGGGAAAATCTGGGATCATTCAAGCTGGAGATGAGGGAAAAAAGAGAAGGGCTCTGGCTCAGTGAGGTTTGATGGTTAGATTTTGCACAAATGGGCTGGAAATTAGAGGGCAAGAATACGCGGGGCATTGCTGCTTCACTTTGCTTTTGCACTGACATAGGGCAATTCATTTCTCTTTCATAGGAAAGTAGATAAAGAAGAGTAGATCCATCTTGCTGAGTGCTAAAAGCCATTCCAAGGGTCCAGGCCTTGTCTCTAAGGATGTATGGTTTTACTAAGAACATATGTTTTTCCCACTCCTTGCATTCAGGGAATTGGGGAGTGAAAACAGCTTTCTGAACATTTTCTTTCCCTTCTGTTTTTAAAATCTCAGCAAAAGTTTGCCAGGTGTGTGAAAAAAAACATGAGTTTTACTAAAGCATCTGTGTGGTGAGAGAAGGAATGGACAGGTCTGGAGCTGTCAGGGGAGAGAACACAAAGATGGCAAAGAGCAGACATCACTGGGATGGATGAGATAGGGCATGACAAAAATCCTGAAAATTACAGATTTTAGTTCATTTTAAGTTTTAAAAACTGTTGATGTTCAGTTCATTATTGATTTATAGCTGGAAAAGTGATAGCTGTTTATCCTCTTACATTAAAATACATATACAAACTCTATTCAAATATATGTGCACCTACATATAAGTAATTATGTATTTTAAACCTAACCAACACTCTACCGTCAACTTCGCTCATTTTAAGCTGTCTATCACCAAGAAAGGTATTGTATGAAAATGTTTCACTGCTACTAAGTAAACAACAGAATATGTCCCTATGGCATGAGACTGCTCTGGTAAGGCAGGAAGAGTCCAAAATTAATATGGAATGGGAAAGGATAAATAAAAAAAAAGGGCAGGGGAAATACATTTCAGAGCATTAAAATCGATTTTCCATTTGATTTACATGGCAATCATGATTGATTTTAAGCTATGGTATACATTTGTCAGCCCATTAGGTCTGCAGGCAGTTTTACAAGACCAGCTGTATCACTGAATGGGCTGTAAATCCAACTTGTTTTACTGTATAATACTCTTTCTGCTGCATAGCTGAGTACACCCCATTGAGAAGTGAACACTTCGCTAGGGTCCTATTCCTGGAAAAGGCTGCTGGATGCTCCTGCTTGTATTTCTCTTTCCAGGAGTTTCCTAGGATTCCCCATGTTTCCTTTTTCCTCACCTTTAACATGCTTTTTGAGTGCTCCCAAGTCAATTTGAAACAGGTTTTCCTGGGACAAGCAACTTAAGATGGGTTTGTCTGACTCTGCTGTGTCTAAAATGTGCTCAGGACATAATTACTCTGTAAGCAGGCAACACAAGAAGGGTACATGTGCTCAGTCCAGGGTTTTGATCTGGAACATACTGTAAAAAGGACATAGTGTGATGGAATTTATCAGCACTGGGCATCTAGTTAACAACACTTTGAAATGAACAGGGCAAATAACACCCCAAGCCTATTGTTTTAACTGAAGTTGAAGCAAATCTATAAACCTGTTGCACTTGCTCTGTGTCTGCTTCAAGATATCCCTAGCTGGGAGGTTTTTGCTGAAACCTGATTACCTAACTGACAACTTAGCCCCCCAGAATCCTATCCAACTGCAAAAAGTTCTTGCCCATTTTGACAGGTGTGAAAGCATAGATGGGGTTCCATGGTGAGTTAAGTTGCATAAGGAAACCAAGTAGTATGTTACACCTTCCCCTTAAGTTCCTATGTCAAAAAGCCACTTGTGAATATCCTTGATGAAAGACAACAGGAAATATTCCAACTGAATGTCCATGAGAGAAAAACTGATCAACAAGATATTTTGAGTTGGTCAAAGGCAAAGAAAACTGGTGGTATGTTATGGATATGTTATGCAAGTCAGGATTTCTGGCTGTACCTGTTGTAGCTGTTATTCTATGGGACTGTCATTCCCACAAATTTCACACATATTAAGCTTGATTAAAAACAACCAAAGGAGTATTTAACAGTCAAAGAATCCTTTCATTATGGAGAACACTGAGATGGTTGTTACTCTTACACTTAATGAAGTGCATAAGACAGTTGCTAAAATATGCTGTCCTCTGGCGTGTAGCTCAGCTAACACAATTTGTGGGGTTTTATGAAACCTGGTCTCAACGCCAAATCTAAAAAAAAGCAACCTTTCTGAGAGTACCGATCATATCTTAATCAAAAGTATAAGAGGACCAGGTAAGCTACAAATAGCCAAGTTGGTAGAAAAAGCCACTGTAGAAATTCTGTATATTTTGGCAAAAATTCTGTCAACTCTCTGATCTCTTTTAGCAGAGAAGTGGAAGTTTCCACCCTGAACTCAAATGTTAGTACAAGAAAGTAAAAGAGCAAATGAAGGAATGAATTGCTGATAGTATGCTGCTCACTAGAAAATAGTAAACAGATAAGATAGAAATATCACCAAGCAGTACATTCTGCATATACCAGCAAGTGGCAACAGAAGCATAATTAGCACTTCAAAGAGTTTTTATTAAGACAATTAAAAAAAAAATAATAGTCTTCCCTCAGGCAAAATACACATTGAATTTAGACCTGCAGATGCAGGTAGAGTTCACTGCCTCCTCTGCTAGATGTATGGGCTTAGTACCTCACAAGACTAGAGCCATACCTATGTAACACTGGACCAGAAACTTGTAGTAGTTGTACATACAGTTGCATTGGGAAAACCCTATTTCTGAATGCAATACTAGTCAACTTGAGACTGGATTTTATGAAGTGTGTGGGTGGTGGTATGTGGCAATTAGGTAACTTTCATTATCCTAGTGTCCCTGTGGACTTAGGATATCCACATCTTGAATTCATTAAGTCCTGTGCTGTTCTAGGAAAGAAAATGAAGGGAATCCTCTTCTAGCTTACAGATAGAACTGATTCAAAGTTTAACAGCAGCACAGCCTCAATTTCTTATTGCTGGACAGTACATTCGGACAGAGGTTGTAAAGTGCTCTGAACTACCCCTAACAGTGTTGCAGCAGCTACCTGCTTTCAACTTCCATAGCTCAAACAGCTGAAATAAAATAGTCTTGTCAGGGAGAAGAGGCGACACTAAGATTCAATTGCCACCACAAACGTAGAAGGAAAGGTTATATTTGGTTGAGGTTTGAGAAAACGGAGAAAGCCTCAAACTCATTATTCACCTCCAAGTTGTGGTGCTTGTGTTTGCCTTAATATGGAAAGTGGCTCTGGACTATAGCTTGGGAACCAGTTGTAGCTCAGGGGAAGGAGAAGAGGGCACAACTGATAGGAATGGAGGTACTCCAGCCCATGTGCCTTTGGGGGACTCCTACCCAATGTCTACAGTCTGGCCTAAAAGGAAAGATTGTGCTGAGAAAAGCCATGTATGCAAGTTAGCATGGCTTTAAGCATTCATTGACTTAACAAAACCGTTTGTGGACCAGGAGGGACTCTATGGAATATGGAATCATCTAGTGGATTGGTGGCCAACATCATGAAAAGGAAGAGAGGAGAAAAGCAAGGAAGACAGAAAACAGTGTGATAAAATTAGCTAATGTGTCTTTCTGAAAACAAGTATTTTCAAACTATTTAACAGCCTAATGTTATGTGAGAGCAGAACAGAGGGAAGCTGTAGACATGCTATTTCTCATTTTGATGTGACTTTCAAGACTTCACAGGACAATGTCTTGAGTGACTTAAGGCCCTACAATCCAAACGAATCATTATAAGTTATATGGTGGGTGAAAATATAAGTACAACAATTATATGACAGCTGGTTGAAAGAAGAGGTTGCATTTCAAGTGGGGGTCTCAGCAGGAACACAATCAAAGTCTGCCTGGAATCCATTTTATATTTATGGCATTTGAAGATCGGGTGGTTGAAATTTTATTCAAACTTTAGGACATGGTAATTTTACCATAACCTCATCTATTTAACTGCCCTCTCTTCAGCATGGATAATGCTAGTGAACTCATCTTTGAAACATTTCATACAGTTTTATAAAATGTTCTTAAAATCTTAGAATTCCTTTGGAAGAAATCTGTTTTCACTAACATTTATATACACAGTATCTCAGTCGATAGAATTTACAAACATACTCAGATCTCTAAGAGGCACATGATTTCTGAGGAGTCCTATTTTTACCAGAATTATGTTAAATGGAAATGCATTTCACGGAGCTTCAGAGTTCTTTAAATGGAGAATTTCTCACCTTTCTGCTAAATACTAAAGCATAATTAGGGTGGAATTTAACAAGAAGAAATTCAACAGTGACATTATAACCATTAGAGATAGGAAAAACCCCTCTTCAGTTCTTTTCAACCTGCAGTTAGCTCATGGGTGGAAGCCACAAGAAAAACTACAGAAGTTAAAAGCTTGGCTCTGCCTGCTCATCTCATCTTTTGACTTACTTCCTCTGAAAAAAAACAGTTTTTGAGGGTTCTCAGAGTTGTGTGTTAGAACCTACTTTACTAGTGTATTCTGCTTATATGTAAGTAATGTAAAACTGCTCCTTCTAGCATTTTAGTGTTTGTTATGTTCCTGTTTGCATTAAGTTGTGGCTTGTCTGAATTTAACCGTTTGTATGAACATAGCAATAATATAGGACAATCCATGGGGGAGGTCCCTCCTACTCTTGAACAGACTTACTGTGGTATAAGAAATTTTTTTTTGGCTTTGATTCCAAATAACATAGGCTTGAAAGGAAAAAACAAAACAGGTGTGCTTGAGTAAACTCTTTAAGAGTTTCATTGAACTACTTGATTAAAATAAATGTCTTAACATATACTAAATAAACTGACATGTGCAGACAAGGCTTATGCAGCCCCTCCCTTTCAGAAATTTGGCAGCAGCAACACAGGATGATGCCAGCTGGATTGCAGTCTACATGGATCAGGGCAGAGACAGACAGTGCCTTCTGATGTAGCTGCAACTCTCGAAGAACTAAATAACCCTGACTGTTGGCTGCTGTCATTGCCTCCACAACTGGGGTCATAGAAGGGACTGAGAGTGATATTTTTCTGAATATCATAATTCAGATATTTTATCTAAAGTTAGCATTGATAAGTATGGCATTCATTAGCCTGGCTGATCTGGTGCTGAAGCAGGTGAGGATGCAAAGCATAAAATAAGCTATGGCACCATATATATGTGGGAACATCTTGCATGCCTCAGCTATTTCTAAACCAATATGAATGATTTAGCATCCATCCACATACAAGTCTTCTAAAGCACAATATTGTCCAGGGCAAGTGATTTTAGCAGTTTACCTCATACAAACAGATAAAAGCCTCTCTACAAGGTTACAGTCCTATCACAGTATGCTTTACAGTCTAAAAGGATCTAAGGAATGATTCATTATCTGTTTTTTGCTTTTCTTAGAAAAACATATGTCTCTGCATCCTGATGACTCGTTCTGCCTCTGGACAAAAAGACAAATCAAGATCAAATTATTCCATATATGTTAAAGTCCAGATAATTGCAAGATCTTTTTAAAATTCTATTAATGTCAATGGATTCAATGTAGCTGAACCAAAAGGAAGGGGTTTTTTTCCAAATATTTTAGATGTGGAAGTACTTGATAAATGTACAAAACGGAGGAATTACTTTACCATCACTAGAAACATGGCCTTGTCTCCCTTGTTGTAACGCAGCCGTGTTTCAGGAAAAGCAACCTTCTGAGCAGAGGAACACCAGTTCCATTCAAACTCCAGGAGCAATTCAATTAAAACAAGTGTTAACTACTGGAATTTATGGAGTGCTTCCTGTCTAATCTTATGAAACATAACTCGTAATTGCCATAGGTAGTTAAGACTTTAGTTTTATACTTGTCTGCCTGTGTTGATTTAAACAGAAGTAACAAATTAGATCTGATGAAGTGACTGGAAAACAAAAGGATGCAGGTGTCTCGCTCAGTGATGCTGAGTTTACGGGGGCTTTGCTTATTAGTTCATAGTGTATCACTAAAAAGTCACAAGCAGATAATAAGCTTTTTGTTTTATTTCAACACTGGGTTGATCAGAAAACTTCACACAGCTCTTTACAAGCTGAAGTCAATGCCAGGTATATTGCCTAGTGACTCCTTCACTGCTTAGGTGTTTAAAAAAAAAACCAAAACAGAAAAAGGGTATGGAGTGATCAATTGTGTGTGCAGAACACACTGTCAGACCGGCACTCCCCACAACATTTACCAACATGCTGCAGCAATGTATTACTGAGGAGTGCATTTCTGCTGACAGATTCTTTCCACCACAATTACAGAGAGAATAATGGCTGAGAAAAAAACACCCATATGTCCCCATTAATTCTGCAATCTGTCTAATCTGTGTACTTACAGAGTCCTCATCACATCTCAGATGTTATAGTGATAACAGGAGAGATTAGACAGACTTCAAAGCTGCAAGAGGAATATGAATGTTGATTCTCAGCCACGATTAATTTGGCCAGAACTTCACACGCCTTTAATTTAATTAAGAACATAAGGAGCAATCAGAGCAGCAACAAAGCAAGGGGCAGAGCTGGCAGCTGTGGGCAACAGGGGCTCCCCAACAGGTATAGACACTCATGTGAGATCTGTCAGGATGCCTGGGGAGCACACCCTGCCAGGAGCATGAGGGTGATTTACTCTCCATGGAATGAATCCAACTGATTACAGCATGTGTTTTAGAACTGAACTATGTTAAGCCAAATGACCATAAAAATTAATTACTATAATTAAAGACTAATAATTACAAAAATTAAAATTAATTGATCTGGCAGCTGCCTGTGAGCAGACTGTCATATTGCAGTACGTGTAAGGCAGCTCATCTGTCAGCAAGACAGTAAACTGCTTCCAGTGGGCCAAGAGGGAAGACCATGCACTGTGGCAACTGAGGCTGGCATAAGGCACTATAAGTTTGCTCTCTTTTTTTCCCTGGAGTAACACACTGATATGCCAATGCCTCCAGGCAGAGCAGTGACAGTATTGCTCATCTGGCCACAAAGGGAGATGCTGTGCAGTGAGAGCTTATTTACAGCTTATTTATGCTTCTTATATCTCCCTCCTCTGCTGCCAGGACCAGATGTCTCACTTGCATACCTGTTTCCTGTGGTTCCTAGCTAATACAGGTTTGCTGCATGTACGGCAAGTTCTGTTTCAGCACTTGGGTACTTCATATATGCAACCTGTGCATCTGTCATGCACTGGAGTTGCTTCAGAGAGGCATATGCAGTAATTCAGCCAATAACTGCCTTCTCCTTCAACTGAAGACAGCCTGAGAAAAGTGGGTGCTGGCAACATGAGGCACATATTTTGGTTCTGGCCTGTGCAAAGTCCTGTGCAGAGACAGAGCATGTCCAGAGGCATACCTGCAACTACCTCTGCTTAATTTGCTCTGCAGTAGGTGGTATGTGCTCAGGATCTTCTTCCAGGGCCTGGAGGAGGGAAACACTGTATCGTACACTTGTGATTGCATGAACACATCTTGATCAGACTTCTGTTGTGCAAGAGGTAAACTGTATTAAAGTCTTACCTAAAAAAAACCCCAAAAATGGAAGGGAGGAGGTGTTACTAAATCAAATTAGAGTTTCCTTTATTCTGAAAACATATTCTCAATGGAGGCTTCCCACAGTCTAAATAATCAGGTTGAAATTTTGGTAATTCACTTCAGAGGTCCTGGGTGTCTTTGTGTACACAGGTAGAAGGTAGTCCTGACCAGTTGAAGGTACATACACATCTAAAAGCTTTGAACAGCCTAAGGCATGAGTTTGCACTGCCTTAATCATTATCCATTATCTGCCCAAATTTCCTCTCTTGCCCTGTGGCAAATGCAATATAACTAATGGCTGTGGTGCTGCAGGCTTAAGCTACCCCACACTTAACTGCAGAGCAAGGATTTGCCCAGAGCAGTCCTTTTGGAAAAGAAGTGCTGTGCATTCACATCATGGTTTACATATCTTAAGGTTAATCATGTGAGACTGAACTAAAATGTATCTGGCATAGATCGACATAAAAGTATCATGTTTCTCTACCAGTTTGGTTAGATCAATTTATTGCCACAATTTAAGTGCAGTTTTCTTTGTGCAAGCTAGTAAACAAAAACTTCAACTTTAGGATTATATGTACAATTTAATAAGAAACATCAATCAAAACAAACCAACAATAATAACACTTATAATACAATATAGAACCTCACCAAAATTTTGGTTACATCAGACTTTCCTGTGTAGACAAGGCTTTCAGAATGCATATGTTTTTACATTACTATAAATGTATTTTCAGCCACATTCATCTCAGTTCTTCATGGCTATGATTCACTTGCTAGATGTCACTCCTGCACATGCTCTTTCTGTCGGTTCTCTAATAATGTGCCTGATAATGTTAAATTCCAGACTTCAATCTCCAGGGTTATGTAAAACAGCACTGATCATGGGTAAGCTTTTAATGATTTCTATTCTCACTGATACTTGTGAGAAGAAGCCAAAAAAAAAAAAAAGGTTCTGTCATAATAATTTCATTTCTATGGGATGAATCTATCCTGGAGCAAATTGAAGTACCAAGAGAAAGTCAGTTCATCAGGGATGCTGTAAAGGAAGCAACGGTAGTATTAATGTTATGGGTCCTAGACCCTGAGTAGTATTTTTTCTTGCTTCATGCCCATGACCAAAGGAAATAAAAAATGTGTAGAGTTTCTTAATTGCAAGGAAAAAAACAAAGGAGTTTCCAAGACCTGCAGAACTACTGATACCTGTGGACCTCTTGAGAGAATAAGATCCCACACGATGTGCAATAAGGGATGAGCTGACCTGCATTTTCTGCCTGAGTGTTGTATTGGTAACTTATATTTAATCTAGTTAAATAAAAGAGTTAAAACAAAACAGGGACTATTTTTTATCTTGAGAATAGTTTATGACAGAGATCACACCTAAGCTCTACAATCTTCCAAACCAAGCTTCTTCCTGCTCTATGTATCCATCCACCCTGGATCCAGCATTTTCTGGGGCAGTACTCTCTGGCCTATGGCAGAAACATGGCACAGCCTATATTTACACTTGAATGGTGCAGAGTATTATCACATACCAAAGCTCAGAAAAATGGCCTGGGTCTCTCATTTGTTTAGGGTAAATGTCACTACAAGGTTATTTTCCTGTATGCAGTCAAGGTAACTTACAGAAATCTTAGTGTTACTGGATTTATTTGTAAGAGACAGAATATTATATAAAGTATAATATGTTTCTTTCATAGCAGGAAGAAGCAGCAGCAATTTGTTTCATCCATCCATCCATCCATCTATCCATCCATCCATCCATCCATCCATCCATCCATCCATCCATCCATCCATTCAATACAAAACTGAAGCAGAAAACTTAGGCCAAATAAAATTTGGGGGAAAATTTGTACTATATTTAAGATAATTGTTTTAACTCCAAAGAAAAGTGGCATTTACAACAAAGCCTCAGTAATACTAAACCTCATCAACTACTTTCAGTGTTTTTGTCTCCTCTTTACCACCATATCTCTTGCTAAGAGTAAAATTCTGACCAAATTTTTTAACAGACAGATTCGTAACAGCTTGTGCATCAGGACATATTTGGCACTATGTGTCTGACAGGATTTTTTTTGCTTCCTAGTAAAGTACTGCTGCATATTCATGCATTTCCCATTGAAAGAAACCTGATTCTTGGCCAAAACAAAGTTTGTTAAAAGGAGGGGTCCTTCTCCCTGATGCATCTCTGATTATCATAGGTTTTGTGTCACACCTGGTCTTTGCAAACAGACTCTCTCAAATTATTCTACTACGGAAATGGGTTATAACTTGAGATACTGACAATTCATTACATTTTTGAAAGATTCTTTTTAGACTTTGTATGCAGAATTCATAGTTTGTGGGAGTTTTTCCAGCACCATCTGTTTATCAGAGGTGGTTGAAAAAATCTGTTTTTAAAAGTCCAAAATGAAGCATGAATTTTTCTTTTGACATGTTTTCTTCTTTTGACAGAGAGTTCACAAATATATTTGCTATTACAGAACAGCAGGAAACTGAACATTTTAATTTGTGTGAGAACCCTTTCACTAAGAACTGTTTTCTAGTCTGGATTTCTGCTGAAAGCTTTTTATAAACAGCTGAAAACATGGTGAGGAGAGTGATACAACCACAGGAAGGGTTCTGATTTTTTGGCTACTCAGTATCAGCTGCTGTGAAAATATTTGAGACTGGGGTCAATGTGGAGAACAGAGATGGGAATGAGCTTCCATGTAGGTAGGAGCTGTCACCACCTGCTTCAGAAAGGATGACAGAAGAATTTGTGTAGGACTCTGGCCCAACCTCTTGCTTAAAGTAGGGGCAGGTCTGAGGTCAGACCAGGCACCTCAGAACTTTATCCAGTCTAGTCTTTAAATGGTCCCAGGATGGAGGCTGCACTGCCCTGGCAACCTGCTTAGATGTCTGACTCTTTTCAGTGGGAAAAAGTCCCTATCCATACCCAGGTTGTCATCCCTTGTAGTCTTTCATCTTCATGCCAAGCAGCACTGTGAAGTCAGGAATAATCTTCTTGGAAATCCCCCTATAGGTATTTGAGGTGACCTTAGGGTCTTGCTGCCAAAGCCATCCTTTCTCCAGCCTAACCATCCCAGCTCTCTCACACCCTCCACTACAGCCCAAACCATCATGCTGCCCCTGGACTGAACTTGCCCAAATTTATCAATGGTGTCTATTTACTGGGGAAGTCAATACTGAGCGTAGTATGCAGATATAGGGTAACAAGCACTGAGGGATGAGAAGCTGTCTCCTAAGAAATTGTTCTGTGATGAGCCCGTCATGGTCTGAGAGATGCATGAGATCTCTTTGCCCTCTCTGTCCCAGTGGCCGTGGCTGCTGCCCATAACTCTCAGTGACAGAAAATACACACATGGACTTCAGATGTGTCAGGGCAAAGGGAGCCTGACAAACTGCAGCAGCAGGAGAAGGCCACATACAAGTCCTCCTCTGCCTCTCCAGCTATAGAGGATGGTAAATTCCAGTGGGCAGGAGGCCTGGAAAACATCAGCTCTCATATAAAGTACTTCAGCCATAAACTTCCAAGTGCTTCCCCAAAGGAGTTGGATTGTTATTCCTGTTTTACAAATCAGGAAGCTGAGGAAAAAGAGAAAGAATATTTTGACCGAACTGATCTAGCGATCTAGTATCTGCTGGCAGAGACTCTCATGTACTGCACTGCCTCTCAGAGCAGGGACCAGCCCCAGTCTCCTCAGACACACAGTCCACAGGTGCTCGATGGCTTGACACAAAGGCAAATTCCCACTTGGAAATCAGGCTGGTGACATAATAACAACAGCCTTCAAACTGTGCAGATTTGTGGCTTCAAAGCACAAGTGCTGATAAGAAATACCATGAATTAGTCATAATCTTATCAAAAATATTTTATTTATGAAAGTAACAATTATACTATACAACCTATATTGGAAGTACATTGAATAATTGCTAGAATAAATACAGGCAATTAATTCAATCTTTTTATAGGATGAGAAGATTTATTTGACATTTGAATGTTAACCCAAGTTTTAACTTCATAAATAGTTAAAAGGCATAGTCAAGGTTTGGGGGTTTTTTACCATTTCTCTTGGGTTTTTTTTAATACTGTTCTATTTTGTAATCAACATGAATCAATTGTCCAATCATTAACAATATTAGTATAACTTTCAAGCAATGATGTACCACAAAATAATCAGAAAAATAAGGTAGGGTGTGTGTGCAGTCTGTCTACAGCAGAATCTATTCATGTCTGCATAAAAAAGAGAAGCTGAAAATGCTTCTAAGTTCTTTAAGCATCATATGCTGATTTCTGCTTTACCACAGTGCTTTTAATACCAGAATCTAAAAAGAGCAGCTGGTTTTCTGTTGCTCTTTACAGAGTATATTAAGGCTCAATGCCACGTTCCTTTGGCTGGTGAAGGACTGCAAAATTTAGTCTGGAATATTATTTCTCCAAGTCATGGTCCAAAATAAATGTCCAAGACTGATTATTAGGCACCAAGGAAGTGATGAATATGCTAAACCTTGATGTTTTCAGATTTTAAAAAATCAGCTTTTTTCTGGTAGGTGTAATATAGTCAAACACAACTATTGGGCTCAGTACTGGGGTCTGTGTTACACTGGATGTCAGAGGAGCTGATGTTTGTATTTTCTGTAAAGTATATGAAGGGCACTGCAGAAGTTTTACAGTACAACACACACATTTTGAAAGTGTTAATAAGTTTTTCTTCCTTTTTTTTAAAAAACAAATCTGAACATTCTGCATAGCAATGGCAGATTATTAATGACTACGACCATCAGTGAAGTCAACAGCAGTTTTGAGTGCCCAATATTTTTCTAGATCAAAAGTTTTTGACTCCTCAGGTCCCATATAAAATCAGTGGGAGTCTTCCTAGAGCAATGTCTTTTCCAGTGGCATGAAGGCCTACCTTGCCTTATGGTTTATTCAGCATGCCAGGGATATTAAGCTCTCAGCAGAAAAGCAAATTTCCCTTTTACAATGTTATCTAAACAAAACCCCCAAATTGCACATATCTACCCCTTTGGCCTTTTTTTATGCACAAATATGCTTGTACGCAAAACCTGACAATTTTGGGCCTTTCCTAATAAATGTCTTAAAAGAGCACATTTAAATACCTTTTTACAGAAATAACCATCGATTAGTTGCAAAAATGTAGAGAGACTTTTTGATTGCAAGAATGCAGAGATACTTTTTATTCTTTCTGTTGTGTACAGTATTATTTCAACAGAAATTTGGGGGGAGAATGCATGAATTTTTTGTCCCTAAATATATTTCAAAAAGCTAAAGAACAAAATGTTGGAGAGGCAGCTTTTTTTGGCAGATAGTAAAATATAAAATAGGTGATTTAAAAAAAAGTTGGCTTAAAAATACACACACACACAAATAATACAATAATATAAAAATACAACTCAGCCAATGGCCTCTTAAAATTTACCTTTGGCATTGCATTTGGCAGCCTAAAAGAAAAGACCCTTCCTATAAACAGAACTATAAAAAAAGAGAAGTTCATAAATTAGGTTGCAAGGGGTTGTAAGGTCCTTTTCTCAGTTCTCCAAACTCCTTTCCTTTCTGTCCACACACATAAGCATGACCAGTGAGGTATATAGAACGTAACACTGTCAGGCATATGCACAATAAAAAGTGCATAAAAATAGAAGTTCTCGAATTTTCTTGCAAACAGGTAGAACCGGTGTGGTTTGCATCTTAGCCCCCTTGGAATTTTTTTTTTTTTTTACTTTGGCAGGATGAAAATGAACTCAGAGGGATATAAGTGTCCTATTCCCAGCAGCAGTGATCCATTTCCCTTGGCAACATATGTCTGATGCCACAGATACTACAAGGTCGTTGGGTTGCTTTACAACTCTGGTTAACTTCCCACTGAAACATCATACGTCTAGCACCATGTCGAAGTGTTGTTGCTCTTTCTTCCGCCTGCCACATTTGTTGATAAGAACCATGTACAAAGTCAAAAGCACAACCCAGTAACACGCATAGAGTATGGAGCCAATGATGAGAACTGTCTGTTTTGCCTCAGAAAATGGCTTTTTTGATTCCTTGTAAATAGTGAAAAATACACCACCTAGGAGGATTGTAAACCAAATGGAGACTGGAATGAGTCCTATAAAATTAACTACAATGGTTTTCCTTCCTGATGTGCCCCACCCTGCTTTGTTTATCGTGGCAATTGCAAACATCTTTGCTGGCAGTAAACTTGACATGTACAACACTGAGTAGAGTGACATGAAAACCATGACAATGTTGCCCCTAAGGAAGCTGGCAAAGGATGACTTTATCAGGCCAACTAACTGAACTGTCAATAGGAAGAGGAGGATGTTCCAGATTCTTCCCCTGTAGAAGAGCTGAATGACTGTGGCAATAAGGAAGAAAGGAAAGAATCCAGTGATTACAGCTTCATAGGTCATCCACAAGTGGTGCTTGTGGAACCACATTGCATTATAAAGCCACTCTCTAAAGTATGATTTACTCCAGCGGGTCTGCTGATTCAGCCACCTGAGATACTCTATGGGTGTTTCAGTAAGGCACTTGGATCTGGCGGTGTATTTTGTTGCATAGCCCAGACTTAGCACTCTGTTAGTTAGATGCCTGTCATCTCCGAAGCTGCACTGGGAGCCCATAAATTCTTGATTGTACCAATCTTCCACAAACTCATGGAGTAAAGAGTTTCTGTACATCCCCAGAGGTCCACTGATGCACTGTACACAGCCAAAGTAGGACTGACAGGCTCTTTCTATGTTAAATGCCATCCAGTATCTCACGCTGCTCAGAAAGGAGATCCAGGAATCATATTTGTTCAAAATCTGTGAAATAAAAAATGTTTTCATTTTAGATGAGCTCTTGAGATAGAAAATATTCACATTGGACAGATAAAGAATATGTAGAGACTAGAACATCATTGAACTAAATGTGGTGGGAACCTCACTCCTGCATCCAGGTCATGGCAAATCCAGGAATTACACAAACAGCTCAGCCAGGACATTGACAGGAAGAGTGAGATGAAGTCTTCAAAAGTATGTTCCACAAGATGTTTTCTTTTTCCTCACAACCCTTCCTTTTTTCACCAAGAAACTTCCTTCTTTTCTTCCTTCCCACTTAAAGACCTGCTGGACTCAGACTTCCCTGAGAAGAGTCGATGGAGTCCCAGACATGGCCTCCTGCTGCTCTTCTCCCTGTACACCTCTTTGGGACTCACACGTGCCTGGCATCGCACATGGGTAGGGTGAGTGTGATGGCTGGTTTGTGGTCAGTCTAGAGCTCCAAAGTTATTTAGGTTTCTGTAGGAATCCTAATTTCTGAGTTAAGAGCCACATGCCCTAAATACTTCTGACTAACAGGGTGTTCATTAGTAAGTGCTTGCCCATATAGATGGCCCTTTCTCCTCCATCTCACATAAAAAGCCCAGTTGAGTATGGGGGACTGATCCTAAGGCCAACTGAAATATGAATACACAATTTTCTTTATTAAGTGTAGCAGAAGTAGTTGTGTCAAAAGGAACCAAGAGCCTTTTGCAGTAGTTGTCAGCCAAACTTGGCAATCCTGGAAATGCTAACAGTTGTGGAGCTGGTCTGACTTGGGAGTTTTCCATTGTCCCACCTGACAAGATGCAGGGGAAATCCAGCAACACAGAGAGTGCACAGTGCATAGCATTTAAAAATGGCTTTTATAGTTAATAATCTTGTCTGCCAGCAGTAATATGTATAATAGAAGTACTTGAGGTGCTGATTATGGCTTTGGGAGACCTGTTCTCAATTCCCTGCTCCCCTATACCTTTTCTTTGGTACCTTGGGCAGGCAATTACACCCAGAGACTCAAAGATGCCACAACAGTCCTGACAATGCCAGTGAGTCCCGCTTTTTACATATATGGAGCAGAATAATATTTGTTTGCTTGTTATGGGTGTTAAACCCACACAGAATAAGAGTTTCTGTTCAATGGACAGAAACATTAGGGTATGATAAGACCCTCCATAATGTTATCACATATTGTATGTATATATATAGTATATACACACAAATATACNCCCTGCGCTGCTGCTCCCTCCCCCCAGCACCGGGGATTGTGCCCAGGCATCCCGGTGCCAGTACGCCTCGCGGGGCTGCCAGTGTGGCGCTGCCTCCGGGCGTGAGCGCCGGGGTTGGGTGGAAGGGGAAGCGGCGCGGGGTTTGGGCTGTGGGCGCGTGGTTGCGGCGGTCCGGAGAGGCCCATGGATTCTCGGGGGGGGCGTGTCTCCCGAGTCAGAGGGGGCTCAGAAATGGTTCCCTTTGCTCCCCCGTGCTCAGAAAGCCCAAGGGGAGAAGCAGAAAAGTGTCTGCAGCACTCCGGAGCACCGGGAGGTGGAGCAATGGGCATGGCCTGCATGCATATTAATGACCTGCACTTCTTTGCAAGTGTAGCTTTTCGCGAGGCCCTTGGCCTGACCCGTTCCTGGTAAATGATGGGGTATAACTGTATATTCAACACTATTGCAGGCAGGAAAATCTGTTGCAATGGAAATCCTAAAATTGTTGTACTCACCTGCACATCACCTCCAACTCCTCCAACCATTGGATCTTCTTCTAAAACCTTTACCATCTCCACTGATGAGGCTGGATCAAGCATTGTATCTGAATCACAGACCTACGAGTGAGACCAAACAAGAACAAAAACGAGTTAAGAAGTACACTAGAGAAGAAAATAAAACTCATGCTAGTGGTTATAATGACTCTGAGTGCATATTTTCCTGAATGCAATTAAATCTGACTTTGGAGACTACATTGATATTTCTGTTAAAAGGCATTTTGTATCAGGCAGAAATGAGTTGCTGCTGAACAAAACACAGGGCAATCCTTTCTTCTGTATCAGGTCTTTTTGTTTTATTGGCTCACTGGGCTGGCTTCTTCAAATAAGATATAGGGAACTGCAGAGTAAGACAATGTTTGAGCTTGGCATAGGGTTTCCTGCATCAGCTGCATGTCTGGAGCACCCTGGTTAAATGTTTCCCACTCCCATATGAGGGAAGGAGTGAAGACTTGAATTCCAGACACTTGTTATAAAAAAGAAGAAAAAAAATAAAGTCTGGGAAGAAACCTAGTAGTTTTTTCACTCACAGAAGGCTTAAGCAATTCATGTAAGATATGGATCTTGGATTGCAAAACAAACTCATTTTTAATTTGTGTTATTAGCAGTGCAGGGATTTGACATCTGATATATAGAAATTATTTGCTATTTTTCTCTGGCATTCTCATAAAAAAATAGCTAAGGCCAGAAGGAGTGAGTCCTGAAGTTCAGTACTCCACAAGACCAGAGCAGAAATAGATGACATACACAAGGCATTTCAGCTACAAAAACACTCCTAGTCAACTAAACACTGTGTACATTAGGAAATTGGCTTTCCCCTGGAGAGTAGGAGGAGGGCTCAGACAGGCTGGCCGGTCTGCGAGGCAGCTGGCATTGCTTTGGTTTGTTCTGAGGAGAACAACACGGGCTGCAGCCTGTTTAAAACAAGTGGGTGTCTCCTTGTTGCAGTTGCTGCTGCTGAAAACATTGCCCACATCATGTGTGAACTCATTTCACAGACGTCCAGGAAGTGGAGCTGAGACTGTCCCAGAAACACCCCTCTGACTGGCTAAATCCTGACCTACATATTCTTATACTGCTTCAAATTTGTCCCCACTTCAGGTTGGGTAAATAGGAGCTAAAGTCAGTAACTCTGCATAAACAGCATATTAAGACAGATTCTGCTGAGGCTTTGTATCAGGTATCCTAATTTTGCTGTCCTTTTGTGCAGACTTTCAATTCAATCTAAGCCCTCTCATTCCAGAGGAATGGTAACCTTCATGTCTGGTCTATAAAGGGGGAGGAGAGCATCTGGGGGCTCTACTATAGACCAGAATCAAGAAAAGAGGTTACCCAGGATAGACAGGCTGCATCGCTTGGGATGTAGCTGCGAGTCTGCCAACATACTCCCCTCCATTCTCACTCAGGAGTCAAAAAGGTGATGCAAGGTCTCATATTTACATCAGGAGAAAAGCCACACGTATCTCCAGCTCCCACTAACTTGATGCAAACATCTCCTCTCCTCAAAGGGCAAATCCTAAGGAGCACCTTTGTAATCTGGCTAAGATGTGTCTCCAGCTTTAGTGGAAAGCTGTTATCAGTGGCAGTACTCAGTGACAGAAAGGGAGCAAAACAAATTCTGCTGAAGAGGGGAAAGGATCCCTGTATTTCTACCCAGGGCTTCCTGGAAAGACCTGTTGCTGCGTGTTTTGCACAGGTAATCTATAGTTTACTGAATTCTTAGGGTGCTCAGGCAGCATTAAGCATCTCATTTCTTGTGACCATGAGCAGTGGGCTGGGATCAGTTCCCTCCTCAGACCCTTTGCTTTCCCTCCAACACCTGTCCCTTGAGCAACCCCCACCCCATCAGATGCATTTAACCTATAATAGAAAGGCCTGCCCATGAGAACCCTTATTATTGTGAAATATATGAGGAATCTTGAAAACACTGGATTTATTTATGAGTTACTATTACATGCCCTGGACATGCCAGCACTGTGGACATGTCTGAGTTTCTGGGACAAACCTAACAAGCCATCATTTTCAATCTGGATGAGGTTTTTGCATGTGAAAAGAGGACACTCCCATAAACAGACAGACACTTAGGAATCCAAATAAAACACACCAAGGTTTGTCCAGCCAGGGGTGCCCCAGGACAGCCTCATCTTTCCATGTGAGGGCTGAATGACCTAAAAATTACTGCCTTGGGTCACAGAGTTACATGAAAGGGATGGTTGACCTTAAGCGAGCTGTTCAGTTACATGTTGTAGCCACTGACAGCTTATCCAAGCTGCTCTGAGAAGCTGAGACTGTGCTGTACTCTCCATACAGGTATGTCCATCAAGCCAAGATGAATTGCACCCTGGCTGGCCCAACCAGCTCTGACCCAGTGATACCTGCCAGTTTAATTTCTCCATCTGATTAATTGCACGCCCTTAACCTCCTCCAGGATGGAAATAAGACTTCACAGCAGTTTCAGGTATTTAACGAGACACTGCTAAGATGTCTTTTAAGAACTGTACTATCTCAAAGCCTACAATTTTGGGGTGGGCAGTGGTGCTGAAGGGTCCACTTTTTTTAAGTGCTTGATTATTGATGCAGATTGCTTAGCCCTTAATATGTTGGACCTGTTTAGAGTAATTTACCCTGGGTCCCCCCAAAGAACCATTTGAAAAATCTCAACCTTCATTCATAAAACAAAGCCACATTTTAGCTGTATTGCTTCATGACTGTGTAGCACCTAGGGCTATCAAGGTGCTGCATTCATATTATAGGTGTGACTGTAGCTGTGACTGTGGCACCAGTTATTACTGCAAACTTTGCTCACAGTAGTATTACAGATTCATTAGGACTTCTGAGCCCTGTTAGGAGTGTCAACTGACCAGAAATATCTCTTCCCTTTTCTCAGTTTATGCTATGACTGTTGAAATAGAAACATTTTTTCCAAGTTCCTTTAAAAATGCAAGAGCTGGACTGAAACTTGCAATGAATCAGTTTGCTCTCTGCCTTCCCTCTCTTCAATCTGGTACTTCTGCATGAAGTGATTATAAACCCATGCTAATAAAGAAAAATCAGCTTTTGTGTCCCATAATACGTAGTTCCTCAGCACAGAATCAAAGTGCAGACAATGGAGAGCTTAAACCCATTGTTTTCAGATAATAAATCAGTTTTGGTTTGGGAAGTAGTACGGGATGGGTTTTAAATTTTCACTTTACTCTCCTAGCTCCAATAACAGAGTGGTTCCTGGAATTCTTCATTTCTCACCCCTCCTGTGCAAGGAAGACTTGCTGCTCTCAGCTCAGCTACTGGCAGCGTCTCCACATCTCTTGGACACCATGCACGTGGATGCTGTGCTGTGTGGAGTGTGCACACACACATCCACAAGGCTGGGCACAGACCCCAGAAATACACATGGCTTAGCCATGCAGCTGCCCTGAGCTAGCAGAGAGCATCTCAAGGGGAGCTGCTGCTCCACCAGAGGAGACTGATGGATGATCTGACTTTAGGAGATGGTGGGAAGAACTGAGGATGGTTTATTAGGAAGATTATCTCATATTCAGTGGGATTATTCAAACAAGGTCTGTTGGCCTTGATTGATAAGGAAGGGTCCTCAGTGTCCAGCTAGAGATCCTGATCCCACCTACCTTCCTCCACACATGACCTCTTCCCCTCCCACAGTCAGCAGGGTTGTTTGCAGGAGTGCTCCCATGTAAGTAAGGCAAAAACACAGACAATCTTTCAGGGGATCCAAGGCAGCTGGAAAGAAATGTGCCTCTGCTGCTTTGGAAACAGGGAGAGAGGACCCAGCCTAATTCATTTTTAAGTGAACCATGTCATAAGGGCTTTAAAGGCCAAGTTGCTGTGAGTGAGGTAATGCAGCTGTAAGCAAAAGCTCCTTCAGGCTTTAGCTGAAGAAATCTTTCTTTCAAATCTGCACATTGACCGTTTTACTGAATACTGCACACAGCCTTTGGTGCCTTTAAAATATCCCCAACTTTTTTACAGACTCCACCACTACTCTGAGATATTCCCCAGGATCTGTCTGCTTGCATATGGGGCCACTAATAACCACACAAAATAAAGCCTTATGTAAGATTTTGACCTACAGGAGCAGAGATGGGGTTTTCATGAGGCCAGAGGCTTTGTCTGAAGCAAAATCATTTGGATGAGGGGGTAGTACTGAAGTTAGAAGGTTTCAGATTTCTCCAATAGCTGGTGCACAGATTGAATATAGTCACAGATAGACTGGCCATTTTAAAAGCTAGCAAAATACCCTTTAAACGGTCAAGCTGTTTCCAAACAGACTGAAAGGAGCACTGTGTTCATCAGGGACTAGGATGGCCTCTAACATGCTGCACAAAATATACAAAAGCTGCTTTCTTTCAAAATGTGTTTGAATTGGCACTGACCTAGTGCTCTAATACCTACCTGTACATAATCCACGCTTCTCCCCAGTGCTTTGAATGCTGTGTACATTACTTCTCTTTTTCCACCCCATTTCTGCATGATGCAAACACTTTTGTTGGACAGGACCAGCTGAGATACGTGTTGCATGCTCTCTCTGTGAGACTCCTCTGTCTCACCCGGACCTTTGTCATGGAAGTTATTACTCCAGACATAAGTGGCACATTTGTCCCTACCCATGATTTCAGTGAAAATGTCCATCATGTAAACGTCATCTTCTGAGTTCCCATCAATGACCATAACAACTTTAATTCCAGGGTAGGTCAATCTTTTCACAGAAAGTAAACATTTTCTTAAGTAGTCAGGATCCTCTTGATAGGCAGCAATACAAAGGGCAACTGTTTTGTTCAGCTTGATTGGAGTCTCTAGCGACCGTTTCATTTTCCTGTGCTCCAAGTAGGCAAATAGGCTTTGGATGATGAGATGTGATGCCAAGATAGCACCATAGAGTCCAAAGGAGAAGTAGTAGTTGTCTGTTTGGATGAACTGGTAGCCCACAATGTAAGCAGCGGTGATTCCCAGCAGGAGGGACACCCCGAAGAGTGTGGTTCCAAGTATTCTCAGGATACATATAAACCTCTCACAATACATCTGCAAAGAAGTAGGGAAACTGTTAGAGCCACCAGTTGCTGATATAAGATCTCGTAAGGGGTGCACATAACTACAATATAGAGTTCAGCATCAACAGATACACCCCGACCTTCTGGCTCACAGACTTTGAGCATCACCTTGCTCAACCTAACATCTCTTTGCAGTACTTTTTTCATGTAAAGTACGATCCAAATACACTTAATGTAGCAGAAATGTTTGCTATTTGTAATGTCCTCACAGAGGGTGCTGTCTGTGTCCAGCTCTTATTTTGGCAGCCTGAGCTTGTTGGATGAATACTCTGTCATGTTGCCTTGGGGAAGTTGGAGAAGGGTTTTTTGGGCCACCACTCGCTTCATACAGTAACAGGCAAGTGGAACAGCTGAATGTCTGGGCAGCCCCTCCTCATCCCCCATCCATGTCATGACTGCATCGCACCCTGAATTGTTTCTGTCGCTTAGTTATGTTTGGAAAAATATTGGAGATACATTCTTAAAACAGATGTCTGAATATATTTATAATTTTTGAAACAGTTGTCTGACTATATTTATATGCAATTTATATTTATATAATCAGACATCTGCTTTAAGAAGTCTTCTCAATACCACTGCAAAGATGTATTATTCATAAATTTGTGTACATAGATATATATACACGCGAGCATATATGTATAGTGGCTAAAGCTTGACTGAGATTAAGTCTGTGGCAAAAATACATATAAATTTAACAGAGCCAAGTCTCCACCCTGGACTCAGAAATTTATTAGGACATCAGCTGGTCCCAACCACTTCTACATATTTAGGCTACTTGGCTGTAAAATTTTCTAGCCTAAGCCCTGGGCTATGACTGACATGGAGGGTGCTCTGGTATTCTCAAGACAAACAATGTAGACAGACAGACTATATTGCTCCTTAACTGTTTTTTGTTGACAATCACATCACCATTTCAGGCAACAGCTTTCACAGAATTACAGGAAGTTAATGACAATGTGTCTTGTCAATGGATGCATTTTATGTGAAGGACATAAACCAGATAATGTCTAAGGCTTATTCAGCCAGAGCATTGCAAGTCAATAAAGCTCATCCTTGAATATTTTGCTGAATCAGGTCATCTCAGAGTAATGGACTTAGTATTTGTGTTTTCTTGCTATTATTCATATTTTCCCTGCTGCTATCATCTTGTTCATCTGCTGATCATCTTTGTTTCATCGTCTGTTAGCCAAAGCTGAAGTTGGAATGGGACTTCCTTACATCATGTATGTTTTTAACTCTGTCTTGAAAAATTACTACCAAGCTGCAGCAGCATAGCTGTCGTTGACTATATATGTCGGAAAACCTACAGGCTTGGAAAGAAACAGTCAACACAGAATAACTTACAAAATAAATATAAAATTAAGCAAGCATGAAGCTTGAGGTTACAAAGACTTTGCTTTTTTCCACTGGCTATTTAGGGTCTTATTTCAAGACAGGAGGAAGCCTCTTGAATATTTGGAGACACTGTTAAAGAAATTGGACCCTATCTTTATGACTTCCTTGAATGCCTATGGCTGGGCTCTGACAGGTGTTGTAATCATCCACCAGCAAAAGGGACCATCCCTGCTCTGGCCTGTCCAAAAATTTTTCACGTGAGTCATGAAGAAGCCTAATAAAAGACAGCTTATGCTTACCACCACTACATGTGAATTAAAACCCAGTGCCCAAAATAGACTTGCCTTATAAAACAGATTAAGTAATGGATCCCCTCTAGATTACCTTAAAGTCAAACAGCCTCTGTGTTTACTAATCCCTCAAGCATGCAAAATGTCACAAATATCAAGGTCTCATTAATAGTGCAGTTGTACTCTGCTTTCCCATTTGGGATCCACTGCTTCTTTTCTCTAGCCAAAAATAGAACATTTGTATTAGTCAGTAGGGGCTAAAATGTACTTACGTTAACAATTATATGGCTGAAATAAATGGATCGCTTCTATGGGTAGAAGTCACAGAATTTAGATTAAGATCTAGAGTAGTTACGTTTGACTGACTATATACTGTACCAGACATCTTTTATAATAATTTGCTATTGATTTTCTCTACCTATGAAGTGTTTCTACAAAAAAAAGGAAAAAAAATTATCTGATCTTGTCATTACAGCCCAGCTTTCCTCTGTTGCAAAAATCTCTGGTGCTAATAAAACAGCATTTTTTTTCTATCCTTTCACTGTCATCCTTAGGAAAATAAATGGTGTTTTGATCTAAATTCCTGGCTTTCATCAAAGGAACTTTCCTCTTTGTATGTGCAATTGAGGTTTTTTATGTACAGTTTTTTAACTGATTGAATCTCAGGGAAACTCTGGGAAAAATTGCTCAATATTCTCAAGCTTTAACACGTGAGCTATTGATATCTTGCCCAGCAGAAATGATCTTTATCAACTTGAACATGCTCAAACAATGGCAAAGAAGCCAAAAACTCTCCACCCTTCTCCAAAAATTGAGCCAAGAAGTTAAAAGGAAATGATGCTTGTAGAAGTCTGAGACCAAAAGTGAACTGCTGAGTCAAATACTAGTACCAAGGTTAGGGAGTAGTTGCACCAGAGATTTTGAGGTCAGACAGTGCTTTTATGCGCATCTAGCCTGACCTAACACAGTGAAATGTAATTATTCTATTTTGCAATTTGGGCACGTAAATCCTTTACAGACACCTTCTCCCAACCCTGTGGTGCTAAACCCAGTATGATCTTTACACATCCTCCAGCAAACACTCAGGGTTTATATAAACAAGATGAGTGTATGCAAAGAGGCTTCGAAGTCTACTATTGAGTAATTTGTTGTCATGATGTTGTAACTGTTTACTTTCAAGGATGGAGCTGAGCAGTACACAGGACACCTGTCAGAAATGAAACTTGAAAGCCATATGCTAAATCCTAATGCTGTGTAGGCCGTTGCTGATCCAGTCACACATTTCGATTCACCAAGCCCCAAGTATGTATGTGCCTTGTAGCGACTGTACAGGAGGAGGCAGTGTGCCTTTCTTTGGATGCTCCTATGGAAAAGCATGGCCAGGAAATGAACTCTGGCATGTACTCAACATCAGAGTCCACTTAGTGAACTGTTTGGCACTGTGTCTCTTTTGGCACCCTGATAAAGCCTCAAAAAGAATATTCTTTTTGTCACATCTGTGATGAAGGAAAACTTTACATTACTATTAAGAACTACCACATGACATCTGCAAAGATATAAAAGCTAAATGGAAGAGGAGGGGGAGGCATTTATTATGACTTTTTTTTTCCAGAGCAGTTGCTATCTGTACAGAAGCCCTACTTTCAGGGAAGTGGCTGAACATCACCTGCTGATGAGAAGTAGAGAATAAATCTTTTGTTTTCCCTTATTAAGCTGCCTTTATCTCAACCTATGAGGTGTTTATCTTATTTTCTCTACCTATAGCGTACTGAGGAGCAGAGCAAGCCAGGCAGAGTCAACCCACCACAATCTACTTCACCTCTAAAGGTTCAAAAGAGCTGTGCCTCTCTCTAGACATATAGGGCTATAGTCACATCAGCAAGCAGTCCACTACTAGGGGAACAGGTCTGTAAAGAGGAACACTTGGTGCTGAGGGCTCAGCTCCACCCTCCATACATTTTTGTGTTATACTCTGAACTAAGTATAGTCAGACTCCACAGACTAAAATCCTGAAAAATGTCCCCCAGGGGTGCAGCTTGCAATTAGTTCATTCAAGAGGAATCCAGTTTGGGTGCCCAGTGATTTCTCTGCAATACAAACTCAAGCAATTTAGTCGTAGGAGAGGACACTTGTAGCATTGGCTTCAGTAGGACACTGTCGTTTCAAAATAAAGTGACATGTAAGTGACCTATTAAAAATAAGCATACTCTTAGGTATTTTTCTGAGGAGGGAAATCAGTGGATAATTTATCTTGCAGTTCTGTAGTAAAGGTATAAAAAATACATATTTCTCCGCAAAGCTGCAATTTTTGGGACACTCAAGAGAAAAATGTATGTATATGTTTGAGAAATTTATTATAAAGATTAACCTCCCTTATGAAGGTTTTAAGATGGGTCAATCCTTAACCACTCCATTTCTTACATTAGGGAATCTCAGAGTGGATCAGGAGCCAGACAATTCGGATTTAGTTCCTAGTGTTGTTATTCACCTACTTGGTAACCTTAGGTAAGTGAATTCATCTCTTGGTCTCAGCTTCCTCACCTGTAAAATGGGAATCATGAACATGCAAGAAGTTTTTGAAGGTCTACAAAACTCTTCATAAGGCTTAGGTTACTGATATTTCGTAATGTTACTCTTTCTGGTGAGATATGGGATCCACCAGTTCTCTAGTTACCCAACACACCACTTCCTATTTTCCTTGCCTGTATTCACCTGAAGGTATAGTCAGTAGGGATTTGTCTGTAATAAACATGCAACTCTTATTCAGCAGGACACCTGAGATCAGTGAGGCTGGCACTGTAAAAGCCAACACACATGGCTGTAAGTGCATACAGCTACCAAGGGCTGTATTGCACACAACCAAAGGAAGAATGCCATATTTATAAGTGTTAACACCCACTCCCCCATCCCCTTACTTATGAGAATAATAGCATTGGCTTCAACAGAGCAGCTGCTTTGATGACATGAGTGTATTTGGGTGCATGTGTAGCACACATGTGGTTGCACATACAGTATCTGGCCTTACACACATTTGGTGTGTATAAGCAGTGTTTGAGGCTGAAAATGTTTCAGCCAATATTTAGATTCCTTATTAGCCTTATTCGGTGGCAAATTAAATAATTTATCATTGCAGTACAAATGATTCTAGGTGTCCATTAACTACTGGCATAAAGTAGCTGTCCAGATTCCCTCTTCTATTCTACAGCCTGCAAAGAGGAAACTGCAAAGTTATGCTCCATCTGTACATATTTATTACAGCACAGTTACCATATCTGGTACTTTTGGTTATTTATCACTTCCAGATTTTGTCATGCTATTGATCTTCTGGAAAGAGCTCCCATTAGACTAAAATTAACTCTGGGGCTAAGTTTAAAATAAAGAACAGGATTACTGATGATAGCAAACTGTATCTGTAAGCACAGGCTTTGATAAGCAAATCAAGAATCTCCTGTCCGTTCAAACTTTGTTTCCCACAAAACTGCACAAATTTAGTCTCTTACCGATTTAAGTAACCAGTATGGAATGAATTTTACAGCTGGTGGTTGAATTTGACCCTAAAGTAGACACTTAATACCAAAAAAAGGAAAAAAACCCAGACAAACACTCTAAGAAATAAATGAAAGAGTAAATCATATTTGTACTTAGAAATTTTGGATTGTGGTTAAACAAAAATCTAGTTTAGAAATTTTTTCTGTTCGCCGGTTGCGAAGTCCGTGGATGCACAAACTTGACTATTTCATGCCTTAATCCAGAAAATATTTATTTGGTGTACACAGCTTATTATCTTGTAATTTGTTTATAAAGCAGAGGTCATAGTCTGTTTGATTTAGTCAAGTCCCACTACACTGAATGGAGGACTACTTTGCTTCTTTATACACTTATCTTGAATAGCAACAAATTGAAGTAAAAGTCTTTTCATGCCACAAATATGAAGAGATGAGGTTTTCCCTAGTGCACGGAAAACTCCACTGAATCCAGTAGAGCTGCTCTTCCTGCTAGGAAAACCTTTTCCAATGTTTTTTTTTTCTGTGCTTGCATGCAGGATACGAAAGATTTACTACCTCAAAATAAAATCCTGGCTTTATTGACACCAGAGACAAAGCTCCTCTAGCCTAGGCGGGGACTGCCACCATCCTCAAATGAAGTGGCCTAGCCAGTCCCAAAAAGAATCCCCGAGGCACCCATATTACATACACGTAATGTGTGCTTTTGGAAAAGTGCATGGGTGCCAATGGAAAAATGATCCTTGAGGAAGGAGACTACGAAAGCCGAGTGAAATATAGAGGAGCAGCTGTGCCCTGAGAGATGTGGGGACAGTGCAGCCCTGAAGAATCGCAGAATTGTGAGGGTTGGAAGTGACCTCTGGAGACCATTCAGTCCAAGACCGCTGCCAAGAGCAGGTTACACAGGAATGCATCCACGTGTGTCTCCAGATTTTGTGTCTCCAGAGAGAGAGACTCCACAACCTCTCTGGGCAGTCTGTTCCAGCACCCTCAAAGTAAAGAAATTCTTCCCCATGTTGAGGTGAAACTTCTTGGGTTTGGTTTATGGTCATTGCTCCACGTCCTGCCACTGCACACCTCCCAGAAGTCTGGCACCATTCTCTTGGCACCTCCCTTTGAGATATTTATATGCATTGATGAGACTCCCTCAGTTTTCACNCCGCTCCTGTCGCGTCCCCCGCCCGGCCCTGGGTGCAGAGGTGGGAACGGACGGATGGAGAGAATCTGGCCTAAGTTTTGAGCTAGTCTCGCCTTCTCCTCTGGGTTCAGCGGAGCGGCTGCCCAGCCTGT
>WEKX01026560.1:0-64397 GCA_013390025.1 Pitta sordida | reverse complement strand
TTTGAGATATTTATATGCATTGATGAGACTCCCTCAGTTTTCACTCCTCTAGGCTAAGAAGACAGCGCGCATCAGGAGCGCTGTACTATACTGGGGTCCTCTCGGGGCTGGGAAATGGTGTAAATTCTGTCTCAAGGTCCATTTCACCCTTCTGCCAGCACCGCTATGGAGTCTGGCGAGGCTCTGCCGAGAGACACGACCTGGCTCTGGCACAGGTGCCAGCCAGCGCCGTCGGGGGCCGAGGCNTCCCCCCCCCTCCCGCCCCAGGTCTTGCTGCTCAGCAATGTCTTAAACGGATTACACGGAGGAGAGGTTGAAGCTGAAAAACCCCATTCATCCTCACGACGGTCCTATTCAGTGCCGAAATAGGTGTAGCGTAGGAGCCGGTAAGATCCTCCCCCAGCCCCACTCGTATTCTGGGGATCTGTTTCAGCTTTCCTCCCTTGAATACTGGGTATGGGAGGAGGGGGGTGGTGGTCTTCTACTCTTGAGCTGACAGAAGCGTAATCATAAATCACCTACCTTGTTTGTCCTTCTGTCCTTTGGTCATAGAGGGGCTCCAGCCAACTGTGTGGTCTCACGTACCGTTGCTCCCGCTGAATAGTTTCCAAGTTTGAGGTAAAAGATCAAATCGCACTTTTCAGGGACTTATTGAGACGCTCAGAAATAAAAAAATAATTAAAAATGAAAATAATAAAAAAAAATCTTTTAAGGCTATTAAGTCCTACTCATTTTCTCCCACGTGTTTTCACAATTACTATGTATTTGTCTTTCTCTGCTTCAATTTCTAGCTCAAAGTTGTGGGATTTTTTTCCCCCAAATAATAGTAATAAAAATAATAAAAAAAAATTAGAAGTAATAAATTAAGAGTTAGTTTCTCGTGGTCGAAGCTGAAGATCTTATTTCAAACCTGGCTAGCCAGGAGCCTGGAGAAGTTGCAAGGCAGCCTCTGAAAGTTTGAGAGATGTACAGCATCAGATAAAGTCTCTTTGGTGATACCTTGCTGCCCGAGTAACTGTTTCAATGAGGTTTCTCAGCAGCAGCAGCAGCAGGAAAGAAAAAGACGTCTGGAAAATATTACCCGTTTGCTGCTGCTGCTGCTGCTTTTCTGCCTCTTCCACGTTATGGGGTCTTTTAACAAGTGAGACTTGAGTTGTTTTAATAGGCGGAGGATGGGAAGAACGGGGGGAGGGAAAAAAAGCAACCAACCCTGCCCATTGAAATGATCTCAGCCAAGGCCAGTACAGCGTCAGGAATTTAATTAGCTATTTGCAAATTTTTGTAGAGAAATGCAATACACCTATCTTGTCACCAACTGGTTTCCTCTTCGTGTCCCGCAGTTGGGGGAAACACCCACTTTCCCCACTCCCTGCATCCCTGGGCTCGGGGTGTGGGATTCGTCTGGGACAGCTATTGCTGCTGCTGGTTTTTATTAATAAGGGAATTCCTCTATGAACAGATGAATTTTGCAGTTTTCAATTCGGCTTTACCCATTCACTCCCAGGAATGAGAATCTCACTATTTGTTGTAGTAAATACCCAAGGATTCTCCCACTGACCCATTCCTCTTACATTAAAACAAGCTGGGAAACACACTGGGCCATTTAAAAGCTGGAAAACTGTGGTTTTGTTTGGGGCTCGGTTTTTTGCCTTGTTTTGTTTTAAATCAGAAATATTCACTCTTCTCTGTCGATGGTTCCCGGTAAGCCGGGGCACCAGCAGCTCACGGCACACCCCACTGCCGCTTGCCAGCAGCTTTCACTCGCTCCTTGTGACTCCATTCTGTCTCAGAGACGGGTTTCCCCACTCTCGAGCTCCCGTTTTCACTTGAAATTATCCAAGGAAGGCACTGGGTGGCACTGTTGGGGCGATGGAGCAGCCGGGAAGCCCCAGCGCCGTGCTGCGGGGCCGGGCGGGGCCGGGCTGGCGCTGCGGCGTCTCGCCGTGCCCTGGCGGGGACCTGCGGGGGAGGATGGCGGGGATCAGCTTCCCATTCCCCCGTGCTGTTTTCTCAAGGACCACAAAGGTCGCTGCTTTGAGCCCACAAAGGGAACCACGTCCAGACACCGTTGGGAAATCCGGAGGTGACTCTTAACCGAGTTATCGCCTGTCATTACCTTACGGTGCGGCAAAACTTTGGAGTGCTCTGGGGGCTTCTCGTCCCGGGTTCAATTCTCACCAGGGAGACAGTGTTAAGAGTTGGACTCGATGATCCTTGTGGATCCCTTCCAACTCAGAATATTCTGTGAATAAATGGTTTAAAGTCGGTGGTTACCCAGACTGGAATCTACCTTTGGGGAATCTACCTAGTGGAAGTGGTTAGAGCGCCAGTGTGCTCAGTCACTGCTGTGGGGAGAATGACTTTAGGATGTGCATTGAAGCCAAGCTCTTTGAACAAATGGTCTCGATAAGTTTGACAGTAGTTTAAGCCGGAGCATTGTGAGCAGTTTTAGCCTAGCAGTGCCAGGGAAAGTAATTGCTTTACCCTCTCCCTCACTATCCCTTTTCCTGTGTCAGGAGAACTTACCTAGGTTAGAAATTAGTTGTTGGTCAGAGGGAGCAGCAAAAACGTAAAAAGTAACTTGGGCAGGGTGAAGGTAAAACAAGTGCTTTTAACAACAATCTGGGTTTTAGTGGTTTAGCATGCAAGAAGGGTATCAAGACAGCTACTTAATCCCCCTCTCCACAGTAGCCTTCCTACTCGCCAAATATCTAGTGTAAGTAAGGCTTACTAAATGACTATAGAATCAGAATGTTAAGGGGTTGGAAAATCATCTTAATCTTAAAGATAATCCAGTCACAACTTCCCCTGCCATGGGTTGGGACATCTTCCACTAGACCAGGTTGCTGAAGGCCTTATCCAACATGGCTTATCCCAACATTTCCAAGGTGGGGACACCCACAACCTCCCAGGGCAACCTGTTCCAGTGTCTAACCACCCTCACATAGATTTCAATTTGTACTCATTGCTCCTTGTTCTATCACTACAGTTCCTGACAGATAACGAATACCATTTATCCAGGCAAGGACCTACCTCATGAAGCTGTGCTACCATTATACACGTAACCAAGTCCATGGTGTCCATTGGAGTCCTAAAGTGTGATTTCCTGACATCAGGCTCTCTGGCACTGCCGGAAGCGAGAGAGGAATAAGTGGTAACACAGGTGTCCCCAGCCCATCCTTCAACATGGTGGTCCTCAACACTGCCTTGGGGAGCTGTTGCTGCCGCCATATCTCGTGTTCCTTAGGCATAGGTTGCCTTTTCTTGATTCAGAGACATGTATGCCCTGCACAAGGGACTTCAATTCTAGCTTAATTTCTGAAATGAGGTTTCAAGGGGAAAGTGGCTTTGTTTGGTTTGGTTTCATCAATAACCAAATGTTAGAAATTAATTTTTTCAAATGAGCATTTGTTACAAATGAACTAGAGTTTGGGATGAGGGTTTTTTGTACTCTGCATTTTAATAGTTCAAATTTGTAGACTGCGTGCATCCTCTATTGATGACTGTATGTTACTCTGGAAATACAGTGTACCATTAGCTTAATCCCATGCTCTTCAGGTTTGAACAGGGATCAAGAGACAGAGTCTGGTGAGGCACAAATCTTTGTGCAGCGATAGCAGCACTTAAATCACACCAAAACTTTGCTTTAGTAAATGACATAATGGGAATGGTGAGTCTCTCATGTCCACAGCCATTTCCTTCTTAGCCATAGCTCATGTTGTGTGATCACACTGTCAGGGCAAGCAGGATAATGTCGGTTGGTAAGTTAGGTTTGCCTACCAGGAAGGAATTAAAAGTAGGAGGATATGATTAATGCCAATCCACGCAATGCTATAGAAACCAGATGTAGATATGTTTCATTAGGAGTATATCACATCTACATTTATATTATGTCTACATGGTTACCATTATCAAACAATCCTGTTTTGTAATTGTGATTTATAATCATGAGCAGTGAGGAAAAGGGAGTTCTCAGCTGTCACTGTCCTCAGGCATAGACCAGGGGTTCAATTCCCACTAGGGAGGCAGTGGTGCTGTTTAAGAGTTGGACTCGATGATCCTTGTGGGTCCCTTCCAACTCAGAATAATCTGTGATTCTGTGATTATCAACAGCTGTAGGAGAATAATCTTAATTAATTAACCTGAATTAATTTTCTAATTAGACAATGAATTTATTTGACAAAGGTCAGAAAAAATTGAGGGAGTTTGGTGTAGGCTATGGTTAAATAAATTGGTTACTGCAGAGCAAATTAAGGGATGAAGTGATGGCATTTAAGCCACTCTTCAGCAACTACTGAGTTCTTTTACCCTGAGGGAGTGGTTCCATGTTCATTTTCCCCCCACTCTCCTTTCCTGTCACCCTTAAATATGTGAATTCTCACCCCCTACATACACCACACACATACACACACACATCAGTCTACTCCCTTGTTTGGATCAGCAGAGTTTTCAGTGCTTCACTGATCCCTTCAGTGACCCGTGTTGAAGGCAACTGCAGAGGACAACAGCCATTTCCTGTGTGTGTATGAACTGCCTGTGCAGGGTGAAGGGGACAGAGCGGCTCTCAGGTGAAAACAAACAGCCAGTGTCAGCTGACAGCAGGACTGCCCTAAACAGCCTCTTTGTAGCATTGCTGCCAGAAAAAAGGAGCAGAGCTGGTCCCTCAGTGAAGTTCAGGAGGGTGAGTCCATCTGCACTGAAGGGCTCTTAGTGTGCACGGTTTCTAAGGTAAGGGTTCACACATTGCTCTTTTACTGCAGATCAGTTACTGTGTAGAGTTTATAAAAAAAAAAAAGCAAGAAGCAAACACTTTTGCAATGCATAGTTGTCTTCACGTAAAATAAGAGAAAATAAGGATCTTCCTCATGTAAAAATGAAAATCTAAAAGTGGAAGGTTCATGCTACACAGGAGACACATTTAATAGCAAGCTTTCTTTAAACAGTTATCTGAACAATGAAGGAGAGTGGTGGACTGACTCCTATGTTTTGAAATCTTCTGGATGCTTTTTTAGAAGATGCATTTTAATTCAGTGCGATTTATTTGACCCAGTACAAGAATAACTCACTGAATTTCCATAACAAGGATGTCAGAAAAAGTGTTCTAGCAGTTCCTACCACCTGTAAACTCCATGAAACTATCAACAACCAGACTGAAAAGTCAGGTGTGTTCCCCACCTGTTTCCTCAGATTCTGCTGGAAGTGGGAGAGTTACAGAAACTGGTATGGGTGTAAGTCAAAACAGAATCATACCCTAAATTATGATTTTATGGTAACTTACAGGTTTTAATATAGATGTCATGGTCAGTTTAAGGCTTATGAAGAATGGGCACAGAGAGACCTAACACTGTGATTGTTTTCACCTTATGTAGAATCATTTTAGAAGTTTTCAGTGTTCTGGATATTTAAATCCAAGGTTATTTATATGCAAAGTTTTACAGGGTCCAGAGAAAACCACTGGGCTTTAAAGTGAAATCATTCTTGCAAATTTGAAGCTTTCCAACAATTCCCCTTTAGTATAGCAGAGAAAGTCATAATTCGAAGCAACAGTTAGAAATTAATAGCAGGCAGATGCAGACTAGAATTAAGTCATGCACATTTGGATGTGTCCAGAACTCTTGGTTAGAATGGACTGTGACTGTCAGCAAAAATGGCTGTCAGAATGGTTTGGAGTAATGAGTTTTAATGTGAAACCAGCATGGAGCAGAAGGAAAAGCAGGTCAGTTAGAGATTTCTTTTGTGAAGTCTAATTTAAGAGAAATGGCTTAATCACGTGCCTACAGTCTAATGTGACAGTAGTGAGAGTCCGGTTTAGAATGTCTCAATGTTAAGTAGAAGCATTATATTCTGTGTAGGATCCATAGATAACACTACATGAAACAAAGAGCACATGCAATTAAAGGTAGATCTATAAACAATGACTCTGCTAGTGAACTAGACTGACCAGAGCCAGGCAGATCAAGACCGGCACATGTTCATCCATGCTATTTCACTGCTGCCAAGCTCCTGGCAGGGCTGATCCTGACCAGTTTGGAGAGTTCTACTATCCCTGAAGAGGATGAGGTCCCCACCTGGAAGGATGCCTGGGCTCTCACATCCAATGGGCTGCTCATGGAATGGGGACATACTCGTGTACATTACCAGACATCTTTAGTTGCAGAAACTGGACAGAATAAGTACGTAATTGCCTTTATTAATCTCCTTTCTGCCAGGGCAGGGCACTGAAGTGGTACAGCCAGTTGCCCTAGCCTCGGACAGCCTGGTGGTTGGAGTTGAGCTCCAGAGGCAATACAGTCCACATGGGAACAGAGACACAGGGACAAAGACACCTTCTAAGGTGCTTATTTATAACAATAAATTTAAAAGTCATTGTGATTAAATATAAACTTTCATTGAAATTCAGTTTTCTTTGAAATGAAATTTTCATTAACTGAAACAAAAAGATTGAGTGAGACTTTCCTAGAGTGTATGAAATTTACGAAGGGGCACAGGACACCCCCTTTAATTGTTTTTAGGGTGCTCTTTTGTCTGCTGCTGGTGTTTACCGAACAGTTCAGCCGAAGATACGACTTTATCCAAATAATTACATGGTCTCTTAAACACTTCCAAAAACAGAATTCATGTTGCAAATCAGTGGTAGAATGGTGAATACAGTATGTCCCCGCTGCATTGCGACCTCTCCATTGTGACCCTGCGCATTTGCAAGGAAAATTTCTCGCTATTTTGCTTCAGCCACTTGTGAGTTTCCCCAGCCAATGCATGCGCAGTTCCTCTGCTCCACCAAGGGACGGTGCCAGGTCTCCCTGTGGGGCGGCGCCGACTCGGCCTTGTGGGGAGTGCCACAAGTCACGCTGTCCCCTGTTACTCTAAGCACAGCCAGGGACTGACCCCCCCCCGGGCGTGTGTTACTGTTTCCATGGCTACAGTCAGGGCAGGGAAGTGCCCCAGGAAAGTGGGGCTGGCCACGGCAGCCAGCAGGACATGGTCACTCCGCTGCTGCAGCTAAACCCCCCCCTGCGCTGTGCGGGGCTGGGCCAGGGTGTGGGGCCGGGGCATGAGCACCGGGGTCAGGGCGCGGCGCAGGGCCAGGGCGCAGTGGGCACAAGCACCAGGGCCAGGGAGCGGGGCGGTGGGGGGAGCAGCGACACGGGGTTTGGGCTGCGAGCACGCATGGTCACAGCAGCCCAGCCCTGGCTGTAGAAGTGGCAGCATTGCCGAAGAGAAGCCCAGGGATTCTAGAGGGCTCTTCCGAGCCAGAGAGGGCTCAGAAATGGTTCTCTTTGCTCCCCTGTGCTGAGACAGACCATGAGAAGGAGCAGAAAAGTGTCCACAGCACTCCGGAGTGCCGGGGGATGAAGCAATGGGCATGGCCTGCATGCATATTAATGACCCGCAAGTCTTTGCAGGTTTGACATTCTGCGAGAATCCTGGCATGACCCTTTCACAGAATCACATAATCACAGAATTAGTAAGGTTGGAAAAGACCACAGAGATCATCAAGTCCAACCTATCACCTGTTACCTAACCTAACCTGTTACCTAACCTGTTGTCATCCTGCTACCAACACACCATCNTGTGGTCTAACTAGTGCCAAGTAGAGGGGGAGAATAACTTCCCTAGTCCTACTGACAACACTATTCCTGATGCAGACCAGGATATCATTGGCTTTTCTGGCCATCTGGGCACAGTGCTGGCTCATGTTTTCTATCAACCAACACTCCCCCATCCCTTTCCACCTGATCATCCTGCAGCCACTCCACCCCCAGCCCATAGTTCTGCATGGGGTTATTGTAACTGAAGTGTAGGACCCGACACTTAGACTGGTTGAACCCCATGCCATTGGATTCAGCCCATCTATCCAGCGTGTCAAGGTCTCTCTGCAGAGCCCTCCTACCTTCCACCAGATCGACATTTATCCCCAGCTTGGTGTCATCCGCAGACTTGCTAATAATAGACTCCATCCCTTCGTCCAGATCATCAATAAAGATACTGAACAGTACAGGTCCCAGCGCTGAACCCTGAAGCACCCCACTAGTGACCAGCCTCCAACCAGACAGAGCACCATTAACCACCACCCTAAATTCCTTTTTAATAGTCTTAACCCCCCTCTCACCAGCCTCATCACCTCCAGCCTGAACAACCAGCAGCGGATAGTAATCAGTGGGTTGAATGAGGTCACCAATCCTTCTAGTTAGGTCTTCAACCCGGGCCCCTGAGAGACAGCAGACCTCCCTATGGGATGGATCCAGTCTACACACAGGACCCTCAGTTCCTTTTAGGAGGGAATCACCTATGACCACTACCTTTCCTCACAAATGCGGGGATATAACTGTACTACTAAACTGACAGCACCTCCCTATTATTACCAGCTCCATGAGAGATGGGTCACCACGCTGCAGGCATCTGAGCCCAGCTACCTCAGGAGACCTCAAGGGATGCAGCCACACTCACATAACTTAGAGGCCCATTTTCTGCCCATGTGTGAAAATTTGCCAGAAATCACTTGTATCACTCTTGTATCTGTTCCTTTCTCTGAAAATCCCACATCAGAGTTAGTGACACATTTTCCGTTAAAAGTAGCTGAAGATCAGGAGTGGATGTAACACTTGCGTGGTGGTGTGCAGCTTCCAGCTGGCTGCTGAGCAGCATGGTTGTGTGTTACTGTGGCTGACCTACCAAGGAAAGATGCATCTCAAGATGGGACCTAGCGTGTATGTCTGCAGCACCACTTTATGTGACAACACTAACAATCAAATTCTGGCCCAGGAGACTGGATTTTTTTCCAGCTTGTATTTTTTCTTGCCTGCCATATACTGTTAGGCTGTGGGAAGGGTGCAGGTCCCACTTTTTGGAGCAGTCTGGCCTTCATGGATTTTCTTGGCATGTGGTCCGAGTTGAAGGCTGGTTTCCAGCATGTAACAGCTGTGCTGTTTGGGTTATTAGATGGTCAGGCAGTAACTTAGTTGATGAAGATTTCTGCCACCTGTTACACAATGAGTCCAGAGTGTGTGAAAATGTCTGGCAACATTGCATTGCGGAGCAGGAAATGAACCTGGAGAGAGCAGGTCTGCTTACAAATAAAGAGTATCAGAGAGTACTAATGATCCCCAGCATCCTCTCCTCAAAGCAGGCAAGATCTCATCATAGGCAAACACTTTTTTTTACTTTCCTCCACAATTTCCACGAGGGACTGCTACAGCACTTTTGCATATATGCATTTGAATGTATGTGCTGATAACCAAGCAAATACAAGCAGTGACAGGCTGCAGAACCTGCTGATATAACTGGCTCTCCTAATCTCTCACTTAAAATATTGGGTTTGGTTCTGGTTATGAAGGCAGATTTCAAAGACACTGCTCTTTCATGCCTGCTGTCACACTGAAGCCTTGACAATAAGGTTTTTTTTTTCCCTAGCCAGAGACACACAAATAAGTAACATATCAGACCTACCAGTGGATCAACAGAGATTTGGCAGCAACTATGTGTGCTGATGTAGAGTTTAGTTTTCCCTGCTGCTGCTCTCTGAAGTGACACTAACTGGTCTGTGGTGGGGAAAAGTCTTTCCACTACCAGGAAGAGGAAATTCTCTGGGTAGATACCAGCATGGAAACAATGCCACAAGAAGAAGTGTGAACTTCGACATTCCTCTGTTAGGGAGAGCTGTGAACCTTGCTACCCACTGTCCGCGCTATGGGCTACAGGCAGACACTATTTCTGATTCCTCCATCTGGAAACAGCTCCCCTGGGAAGGAAGGGAGTGTGTGTGAAGGCTGGATGGCTTTTCCAAGATCTTTCCAGGCAGTCAGTGAGGGACAGCGGCTTCCTACAGTAATTCAGAGCTGTTTGGTTATGATGTGGACTGACTCTTAAAGGACCATCCTGACTAAAGAAATATTCTCCCATCTCTTCTTTCTGTGTTTCAGTGAGTGGTTTATCCCCATTGTGGCTGGAGGACTTACAGTCATCTGGCCATTAAAGTATCTTCAGTGGTCCAGTCATGTCCCTATTTCTAGATAGTTAAAATAGCTGACACTACTGATTTTATTAACCTTTTGTTGTAACCCTTTGTTTCTCACACAATGGACTGAGCAGACAAACACACAATTTAGTGTAATCATGGAATAGAACAGGAAATGGAAATGGAAAAGACTTCTAAATCCAGCTGTTAACCCAGCACTGCCAAGCCCACCACTAAACCATTATTTAAACAGTGGTTTTTCAAACACTCATGTTCTTTGACCAGTGGTAAAACATGCCACCCTTCATCTCCCACCTGTCTGGAATTCAGGGTCCAGCTGGACTTGACACCTAAAAAGTAACTTGTCTGCAAGTACATTCTAGAGAGAATGTCCTCCCATGATATTTCATTTTACCTGCAGAGGTCTCAGCTGTCTGAGGTCATGCAAGACTTTTTTTTCCTTTTGAATATGCACATCTGACAGCAGGTCAGGCTGAGCCTACTGTCCCCAACCAGACAGAATGAGCTGCAGGCTCCAGTACAGTCATGAGAACACACATATGATCCTTCAGAACCAGTGCACAGACTCTAATTTCATTTACTAGAATAAACACAGACATGATAGCATATTAGGCATATGATTGCTGGGAATTGTGCTACAGGAGTTCAGATTTTGCAATTCATCACTTGATCCAATCAAATGGACTCATTCAGGACACAGTAATTTATATTTTTGTGTAAATCCCTTATCATTTTTTTTTCCTCAAGTTTGAGCTTAGCATATGCTGTGACTTATCTCAGATGTGGTGGCTGGTACACAGCATAAATTCCACTATGTACAATCCTACATGCATGCAGCAAACATTTATCGATTTCCAGATTACAGCAGACACAAGCCCCTTTAACATAGATACATTAGCATATTAACATAGACCTAATAGGCTCATTTCTTTCACTCTCTAATCCATAGTATGGATGGATTCATACTGCATATTGCAAGGATTGTTAAGTACATTCATGACTTTGAGACCAAAATCAAGGATACAGATGTAGGGAGGACAGATAAAATATCTTCACAAAAATCTCTGGATTTTGTAGCATTTCCAGTGTGTTACCTCCCGCTGATTGGCTTTCATTAGAACATCTTGACAGCAAAGTGCCACCAGAAAGTTCTATGCCACTTCCTATCAAGCTATCATTGAATAGGCCATATAAGGATATTCCTGAAGGATTTTCCTTCCCACATTATCTGGACATTAACTGATATTGATTATTATTAATGGTTAATTAACTCAATGTACACATTTTTGAAAGAAAAACACAAGATGTTTTGCTACAGTGATAACACACAAGGCACAAAGTTCATACCGTTGTTTTGCAGATGGTTGGGTAAGACTATAATGCTGGAGGAAAGTGTCTTGATTTGATTTCTGATGTGAGTGTATCAGAGATCGAAGTAATGGCAACAGCATAAATCTCTAACTGCTGCCTAAGGCTCCAAGTCCATTCACTCTGAGCAGACCTGTTTCATTGCCTGGCTTTTGGCCAAATCTGTCATGAGGAAGAATCATGTTGTAATGCAATAGCATCCTGACTCTGCAGGGTACGGTTTGATCTTGCCTGTATAGATGGGGCTAAACCTTGATATGATGGTATTATGGCAGTGCTGCAGCCCTTTGAAGATTAGGGGTTTTCTTAGTCTGTATAAGTTGTACTTCTTGCTGGAAGGAGTTGCATCCTGAGTGGAAACAGATAAATCATGCAGGAAGCAGAACTAAATTAGGGGATAGCTTCTCATAAATCTCTCTTCTCGGAAGAACAAGAGAAAATTTTGCCAATGCTCTTTGCGTTCTGATGCAAAGGAAGTGACATCTAACAGACACTTCTATCCTCATTTCTTTTCCAGACACATCTGCAGGGTCCTTTGAACCTTCAGCCTGCCTTCTTCTGGTGCTCTGGATCAGCAATGGTGGCTTTCCCCTATGTTCACCCTCTAGTATCCCCAGTTAAGTGATATATCGAGGCCTTCTCTCTTCTGGCACCCAGGACATCAAGAATTTGTATCCATCTTTAAGTTACAATTTCTCATAATGGAAAACATAAGAATGTTAATTGTTTCTTGTATTCAAGAAATGTAGGTGAAAGCACTGAGGTGATTTGCAGAGGTAGGTGAATACCAGCCATTACAGAGACATATAAAATTTTTACTGATTCCTCGGAAATACAGTGTCATTTTTGAGGGAATTTCCAGGCTTGAGCTCGAGTCCAGACTCCAGCTAGAAATACTTCCATATCATCTGTGCACCAACACTCACAGTCTAACAATAGGGGGCCACCTCACCCCTCCCCGGGGTTTGATTGTTATTTTAAAAATGGAGCAATGATAAAACACACACAGAATACACAGAATACTATGAGTTGGAAGGGACCCACAAGGATCATCTAGTCCAACTCACCATCTAACACCCGTGCAGGGACTGAAAGCCCATCCCAGAGCGGTAACACAACCTAGTTCCCTCACAGTCTAGCAGGCCACTCCGAGCCGGAAAACCAAGCCTCAAATCCTTCTTCTCAAAGCTGCCCTTGTCTTGTGTCCTGCTTTTGAGTTTGCTTAGCTGTTCTAGACCTTCTCTAATGGAGGAAGTAAAGTTACATGTGTTTCAATGAATTGGCAGCATTTGCTTTACAAGAAGTGAATTCATGTCGCTTTACCCAATCCCAGACAAACTGTGTAACCCTAAGGCAACCTTGAAGATTCAGGAGGCAGTGCCATGTATTGTGACCAAGAGGTACAAAAGACAGCATAACACCCCTCCTGCATGTTCAAAGGAATTTTACAGAATACTGGAACTGAAGAGACTCAGAGTGATGGTAACTCACGTGCTGTGTGTTCTCTAAGGACTTTTTGTCCATCACCAACCCCAACACTGCAAAAGGTTATCCATGTGTTGGTGCTTTGGCAGCCCTGTACAGCTGCAGTACTGGGTCTCCAGCTCAAAAGAATGGTGGTCTTTCGGCTGAAAGCTATTGGGAATACATGAGTTTGGAGTATGGGGTGTAGGAGCAAGCTGGTAGTGCCTACTATCATATTGTCCTTGTTGGGCGAAAGACTTGATCCTTGTCTCCATTGTCTCCATTTATAACTGCACAGACTGGAAACCTGTATGTCAGTCTTGTTTCGCACAGATATTTCAAAATCTCATGTTGCTCAAAAAAATGGTGTGCTGTGCTAAGCAATGAAAGATAAAGATGTCACATTAGATTTACCTGTGAAAAAGACCCTGAAGAGAAAAGGACACAAAAAGAAAATTCTATACATATCATTTCATATCAAAGGAAGTGATGCTGTGACCATTAAGACTTTCTTCTTGTCAAGTTTTGTTTCTGTGATGTCTACTAAGGATTGTGCTCATGCTGATCTCAGTGAGGGAATAGATTCTGATCATCTTTTGGACACTTTCTCACCCAATGCTTGAAATACCTTAATAGTTTTGAAATTTTTCTATCACTCAGATTAATTTCAGAGAAATTGGCATGGGAGTTAAAAGAACCCCGACAAATTAAAAAAAGAAAGGAAATAGAGGAAGTAACAACAACTTGCTAATTGTTAATTAGACAAGGTGAAAAACCCTTTTCTGGAGGAAATCACAGAAATCACAGAATATTCTGAGTTGGAAGGGACCCACATTTTGAAGAAGGGTTCTTAAATAAAGAATGAAAAATGCCCATTGCAGTTAATCCCCTTTTCAAAACACAGTATCTTAACTGCTTTTTGCCTGTGTAATGGAATATCTACATTGTTGAATCCCAATGAAGTTTAACAATTCTTAGTCAGAGGGAGTTGGAAGGGATTAATAATGATTTGGCATAGTGGAAACTTCCTCTTACAAGTATTTTCACTTTTATTTCCATCATTAATCTAGGATGATCTGTCCATGTCTCCTTATCTTTTCTCTTCTAGGAGGTGGTCTTCACCAAAGCAGTTCACCAGTTGTGCGGGCTGTTCAATCTGGCCACAGCAGGGAGGGCAGGCTGCAAAGTGCTCTGAATCCTTATCATGTGTCTGCTGCTGGGAATCCCCATCTCCTCTGGTGTCATTTGTTTCGTCATCTTCTGGGTGGCTGATCAAACCCCTCAGCAGCTGGGCATTGTTTCCGTAAAAGCAAGTCAGCAACCAAATCCCCCGAGGGGTGGAGGTGGGTTTGTGGTGATGTGTTATGCTGGTTCATCTCTGTTTCCTTGGAAACAGAGAGGGATCTTTCATTGAAATAAAATCTAAAAGTGCTTTCTTAGTATTTTTTTTTACTTTTTGTCTTCCTCTGTTCCTACAGAAAGCAGCAATCCCACTGAATATTTCCCACTTCCCTCTCACCCTCGTGCTAGGGATAGTCACTCAAACAGAACCTTGTGTGATGTAGAGTTAGACTTGTCTTGTACACACCCCAAAAAGGGATTACAGTCCACCTCTAAAGGGTATAAACAGCCCTAAGATCATGCTTAAGTGTCAGTTCTCTTTCTGCCCATGTTTCTTGATGACTTGGCCCATGTCGTCCTTTGGGTAAATTCTGGAGGCTTGAGGTAGCACTTTTCCACAGTGTGGGTGGGCTCTAAGACTTTGTGCCAGCCCAAAAGCTTCTATAACCCTTTGCTGAGTCTTCATATGACCTCTGCTCAGCAGGCAGAGCTGCCAAGGCACTAGGAAAAAACATTGGTGTTTAGCAGAGGAGAAGATAAGTTGTGGAAACCTGATCCCAGACTGAGGTCATAAGAGTGTTCTTCTTGCTTTAGGCTGCTTCTACTTGGTCATCCATACATCGGGAATGAGATGATCCTTTCCTCCTTGGGTATCCTTGGGTTGTGTGGACCCAACCAAGTGCACTCTGACTACATGCTTTACTCCCTTTCACCTCCACCTAAGGCAGAGACTGGAGGAGAGCAAATGAAGCTTTCCCCTCACTATAGCGTGTTCCATCAACACCTGGCACAGACAGGGATAGTTAGTCAGAAACCACTGAAAATGGAGCAACCTGGGAGGAATCTGCTTCCTCACACAGCTGTTATTGCCTAACATGAGCTTTGCACAACACAGTAATTGGTTCCATTTGACTCAGCAGAGACCTAGCGAGGGAAAGTTCACATCAGGAAGGGAGTGCAGTTCCTACATTGAGGGACACTGCATTGCAGAGGTCCTCAGCTGGCAAAGGAGCTGGGCAGAGAACAGCAAGAGGCGATTCTCCACTGAGTGAAACAGAGAAAGCTTTGAGTCTTTCAGAGTAAGGAAACATAGCCAGATCCCTTTCTCTGCATTGTGTGTGAAGGGCTTGCTTCTCTGTCCAGAGAGGGCACTCTTATTGCAGATACTGCAGAGACAAGTGAGAATATTCCTGATTGTAATCTATTAATAGTATTAATTCAGAGCATTTCTTACCTCTGTTCCAAGCTGTGAATATTATATGAGCTCAAATCAACTGTATTCGAAAAGGTTTGAAAGCTGTTAGAAATGAACTCAGACTTTTCTCCTTTGGTGTTACTGGCCAATAACATTAGCAGTGCATTATATTGTTTCTGTTATAAGGAGGATAAATGACAACATAAAGGCAACATGAATTCAGACTTTATTCTCACAGGGAAACATAAGGATTTACTCATTCCTGGTCTGGATCTGTGGTAGCTCTACTTAAGCTGACTCAGCCAAAGTGAAACCAAGTTTGAAAGAGCTCTGCTCAGTATATAGCATGGTTCCCATACAGCTATAATATGACACCTCTGAGCCAGATGAGTTTTGAGCCACAAGATTGTTTTGCACAAAACTTGTGATTTCTGACACTACCCTCTCAGGATATCCATAACATCAGTGGGATAATGCATTCTTTCTTTTCTTTTTCCTTTCCTTTCCTTTTTTCTTTTTCTTTTTTTTTTTTTTTTTTAACTGGTTTATATACGAATGAGGCAATGCCCTTTTCTTTTCTTGTCCTTTTTGCTACAGCTCACTGGCTGCTTCCCTTTTTTCCCAGCCTTGTATTTCCACCCTTCTCTCCCTTCCCCCCAAGCCTGTCACAGTGTCAGTGAGAAACAAAACTGCTGAAACCTGAGCTTTCTGGCTAGAGAAGATGAGGAATGAGAGGAGGAGGTGGTAATTAAACCCTCCCCCATATTATTCATGCAAAGGAATTGTCTTTGAACACCACTTCATCCCGGGAGCCTCTCAGAGTTCAAAGAGAAAGTTGAGTTGTTGTCATTCTGGGGCCATAATCTAATCATAGTGTCCACCTTTGATTTAAAAATCTTCTTAGGAAGTGGCAAATATCTCTCCCTTTCTACCCGTTTATATTTTATTTTTAATTTTTAGTCTCAAGAATGTGGTGCTTGTTGTTCTCATGTTTTTCTTGTAATGCCGGGTTTTATCATTCAAGTTCGGCTGGTTTCTGTCACTGGCTATGCTTTAAGAGATCAAGCCTATAGTGGTATCAAGAACAGAAAAATATTGCTCGCTGCAATTACAGACAATTCTCTGTGTATATGGTCAGACTAACAGGCTCTCCATGAGCCTCCATCTTTCAAGGTTTTTCCACATTCATGCTTTAAGAAGCAGTTTTGTTATAAGCGTTGCTTCCTGGGATAGGCATTTACCATCTACTGGGATAGATTTAGCGTTTTTAACCACTTGGCAACTAAAGAGCGCTGACTGTGTTTCTTCATCTTCACAGAATCACAGAATCACAGAATCACACAGAATATTATGAGTTGGAAGGGACCCACAAGGATCATCTAGTCCAACTCACCATCTAACACCCGTAAAGAGACCGAGAGCACATCGCAGAGCATAACACCAACCTAGATCCCTCACAGTCTAGCAGGCCACTCCGAGACGGAGGGGGCACAACGTCATCCAGCCCTACACCTCCCGGCTAGACCATGTCACTAAGCTCCTCGTCCAGTCTTCTCTTAAACACCTCCAGGGATGGTGACTCCACCACCTCCCTGGGCAGCCCATTCCAATATGCAATTACTCTCTCTGTGAAAAACCGCTTCCTAATGTTAAGATTGAACCTCCCCTGGCGTAGCTTGAGGCCGTGCCCTCTCGTTCTGGTGTCGTCAGCCTGGAAGAAGAGGTCCACACCCATCTGGCTGCAACCTCCCCGCAGGTAGTTGTAAACAGCAATGAGGTCCCCTCTGAGCCTCCTCTTTTCCAGACTGAACAGTCCCAGTTCCTGTAGTCGCTCCTCATAGGGCCTACCCTCCAGTCCTTTCACCATCCTCGTTGCCCTTCTCTGGACCCTCTCAAGCAGCTCAACATCCCTCTTAAACTGGGGAGCCCAGAACTGCACACAGTACTCAAGATGAGGTCTGACCAGCGCTGTGTACAGGGGAAGGACAACCTCCCTGGACCTACTGACCACACTGTTCCTAATGCAGGCCAGGATGCCATTGGCCTTCTTAGCCACCTGGGCGCACTGCTGGCTCATATTGAGTTTCCTATCGATCAGTACACCCAAGTCTCTCTCCACTTCACTAGTCTCGAGCCACTCCTCCCCCAGCCGATAGCGGTGCATAGGGTTGTTGTGGCCAAAGTGAAGAACCCGGCACTTAGTCTTGTTAAACCTCATACTGTTGGAGCCTGCCCACCTCTCCAGTCTGTCGAGGTCCCTCTGGAGGGCCTTCCTACCCTCCGGCTGTTCAACATCTGCCCCCAGCTTAGTATCATCTGCAAACTTGCTGATGATGGATTCAATTCCCTCGTCCATGTCATCAATAAAGATGTTGAACAGTACTGGGCCCAACACTGACCCCTGTGGGACTCCACTGGTGACTGGCCGCCAGTCCGATGTTGCACCATTCACCACCACCCTCAACTCACCACCCTTCCTGCTCTGTGTCCTGCGAGGAAGCCCAGCAAAACACCTCTAAACTTCAGTCCAGTTCCATACAGATGATAAATGTTACCACTCACACACAGATATATGACCATGCACATACAGAATTGGTTATGATGTACTTAGAGATCTTTTCCAAGCTTATTAGTTATGAGTCTATAAGTCTCTGATATATACATATAACCTGTTTTATGTTCTTCCTTGTGAGAACTGTGCTGCATCATTAGCTGAATGCAGATAAAAATCATCCATTCTGATTTCTGAGATTTTCAAGTGAAAACTCTAGTGTTATTCAAGAGATTGGATGACATAGAGCCTATTCCCACTTCCACCAGCTGCCCTTCAGGTAATGTCCACCCTTATTGTCAGCATTTATTAGGTCCGTTTGGGGCACATTTACTTGTTCAAGGAGTTCCTGTAGATTCTTGCAGTTTAGAGTCTGCAGATGAATAAAGGCAGAATTAAGATACAGTCATTGCAGGCTGGGGTGTTTCCAAGCACATGTAAGTGAGTTACATGGTGAATTTTATTATTATTACTTTTTTAAATTTTTCATTATTTAATATTTTATTATTATATGGTGTAATAATGCTGAGGAATTGCCTGTCCAATTGTAAGCATGAACACCTGTGTTGGAGTGCTTGACTCTATCTCTCACCTCAGGTAAGATTTCAGGACATCTGAAACCTGCCATTTCATTCTAGTATTAAAAAAGACAACAAAATTGGACCACTTTGTTATGGACTGATGTGACACTAAAAAAACCTTTAGGCAAAAATCAATCAAAATAATCAAATGGCAAAATAGAATTTTGTCCATCAGTTTAAAGCTTTCAACACATAGCTTCATTTCAAAAACACCAAATGCTAGTACAGTCGACCCTTGAATACTACGGTACTGTGGGTTTTGCCCCCCACCCTGCACAGCCCTCCGTCAGCGTAGAGTGGCAGCTCATTAATATGCAAATATGGCCCCGGTCGCCCCGTCCCCTTGGGTCCGGAGCTGCTGCAGGGCGTACCCAGAAGTTCCTTGTGCTCTCAGGGGAGCGAAGGGTGTCTCCTCTGCCCTGTCCCTGCCTGGGGAGTCCCCAGGAATCATGACAAAGGGGTCCCTGACCCCACGCCGCCTCCCAAGCAAGTCCCTGGCTTTGGCTGCTGCTGTTGTGGGAGCTGCAGAGGGTGGAGGAGGCACCGTGGGGCTCTGTGTACTTCATGCGTGGCTGGCTTGCCGGCGCTGGCAAAACTTCCTCTGCCGTCCCACTCACATGTTTCAAGGCTGAGTGTCTCCAGATAAAATAAAATTGTTCAAACCCAGGAATCCAGGAATTTTTTTTATACAGGCAATGTTTGTGTAAATATCTCCTCTGGGATGTGGGGGCAGGCAAGGGGAGGGGAGGGAAGGGGAGAAAGGAGCTCCAAACGGGGCAGGCAGGGGCAGCAGTCGGAGTCAGACAAGAGTCAGAGAAGACCATTCCCTCCTTCCTGCAGGCAGCCTGAGGCTGTCATGGGACCATGAGGGATAGTGCCAAGCTGTGCAGCACTGCTGAAACCAAGCTCAGGACCTAGCGCAGATCCTGGAGCTGGGGGAAGGGTGTCAGTGCTGCAGTCCTTCCCTTTGGAGCTGCCACCTCACTTCTACATGCACTGCTGCAGCACACATCTTTAAAGTGGAGTTTCAAACCTGTACTCCACACAGGCTAACACCGGTGTCCTGAGGCTGGCCACACAACAGCCCGACCCCGTTGGCAAGGCAACAGTTGTGAGGCAGCACTGGTCCCAGCCCCTGTCCCACTCCCTCGGCAGTAGAGGAGTCCCAGGGGCTCAGCTAGCGTGCTCTAGGCAGCAGGGTTACTATGGGGATGCAACTCAGCAAAGAAGCAGCCAGCACAGCTTGTAGATTCAAATGTTAATCAGAGTACTTGTCTTACTTAACATATGTTAAGAAAACTCAAGAAAGGTATACATAGAATTTATATGCTCTGATGTTTTAACTCGTTAACTGCATGAGAGAACTTAAGAGGAAAAATAAATTACAAGCAGCGGTGCCTTTGTGCCCCTAGGGACTGGCCAAGTGGGATGGGGGCTGTCTCTGCTGCATTCCCTGCTGCAGCTCTGCGGCCACCCCCCTGCACTCCGGTGCTGTTTCACCTACCCTCGCTCGCACTGGGGCAGGCACTGGGGGACTGTGATGCAGCCACTTCGCTCAGAGCAGGACAGGGTGGGCTGGGCGCGGCACAGATGTGGCGATGGTGAAACTGCTGCAGCTGCCTCACTCAGAGCACAGCGAGGCAGAAGTGGCATGGGCAGAGCAGTACACCCGTGGTCCATGTGGCATGACATGGGTGTTGATTTGAATATTCATGACTGCCTAATTTGAATATTCATGACTGTCAGTTCATGCAGGCACAGTCGCAAAATGGACTTCCTCAGTTGTGGAAAAATCACGCTGCACAATAGTGAAGCCACAATATGGGAAGCATGAAGTGGAGAGGGCTGATTCTAGCTCCCCTTGAGCCCATATGGCTCTACTCAGTAAATACACTTAAAAAAATCCTTACCTGTTCTTTAGATATCTAAATAAACACCCATCATATATATTTTTAACATACTCTTGGATTTTTAACTCTAACAGTATTTAAACGCAATTTTACAGCAGAGTCATATTTTTTAAAATCTGTATCTGGGTGCTCTTTTGTGCTACTTGTACATAATTATAATTTCAAAAGCTGATATACAGTAATCCCTTGAATATTGCTGAGGGAGGTCAGTTCCAGAACGATAAGTGAAATCCGCAAAGTAGCAATTCATGTACAGTGATCCCTCGTTACTCGCGGGCTGTTGGGTCTGGCCCTCTTCATGTCAGTCTTGGAATCAACGAAGATAGCGAACCCACTACGTAGTCGACTACGCCACGCCCGTAGCCACGCCCCCTCCCGTAATAATGTCTGGAGGATGGTCCTGAGAGCGGGACTTGTCTCAGTTGCCTGGAGGCTGCCTGACATGGCTGTGCTCCGGCGAGGGAGGCAGGCGGTTGCTGTGTTCGGCAGCAGGGCGAGCAGGGCAGACAAGCACCTGGGTGGGCGGGCGAGCAGTGGGTGTGGCCCCTGGGCTCCGCCAGGCCCCAACCACAGGACCTGCCTAACTGTGGGCACAGAGGAGGAGGGGTGTGGCGACTGCACTTCCCGAGCCTCCACCGGGACTGGCTCAGGGAATGTCCATGTGTGCCAGGAGCTGTGGGAGGTTTCCCCGCACCAGCCCCGGCAGAGGAGGTGCAGTCCCAAAAACTGTTTCAGATCGGGGCTATGGCAGTGCCGCTGCAGGGCCGGGTCTGCCCGGCGTGGGGCGGTGGCGGTCGGCGCAGGGCTGGGTCCGGCTAGTGTGGGATGGCAGTGGCCGCTGGCGTGGGGCCAGGGCTGGCCAGCGCCGGCCCCGGGATCTGCTTGACTGTGGGCACACAAAGGGCACCACAGGGGTGGAGAAGGTGCCTCCCCACTCTTATGTACAGACACAGGCAATGGCAGCCCCGTCACCCCGTCTTGTAGCCCAGCAGAAGACAATTCCAGCTGTGCAAAAACACACATTTACACTAAACACATCCTGGCCGCACCGCGGTGGCTCCTGGCTGGGAGCAATTTACATAATCCTGAGCAGACTGGGTTCGTGGTAGGTTCTGCACACGTGTCAGGTCCCACAGCTCTCTGGAAAATCAACAACGACTAATCGGATCTCGCAAATTACAGATCGCGACTTTGCGGAGGATCACTGTATATGCAAATACAGCCTACCCTCCACCCCTCAGCTCTGAGCAGCAGGAGAAACCCTGTTATAAGTGAACAAGCTCTGGGTAGCCTCCGAGCAAGCAGCACCTTCTGGTGCCTGTCCCCTGCCTCATGAGGGGCAAACAAGGGGGAAAGCCAGAAAATGTCTTTGCAGGAAAAGAACCCACAATGTACTGTGATAGGTGAACCACGAAGTAGTGAACGATTACAGTACTTCTCATGCTTCAGTTAATCTCTTCTAAATTTGTATATCTAAGTACTAAATACTGAGCTCTAAATGGCCACTTACATTCTCTCTCACTTTTCAACAGAGAAATATAGACACTGATGATGACTGTTCACCCCTTCCTGAAGTTATTTGGATGAGTGTTTCACTGGGAATCTTGGGTGATCATTTAAACAAAGTGCCTACTTCTTAGGTAGCTAAGTGAGAAAACGCTTATCCTTTGTAACCCCAGTTTTGCCTTTCACAGCAGTCCAAATTTGTTCCCATAAACATGACCAGTACAGCTAAAATGCTGCATAATTATTATATAAAATCTCTGATATTCATAAATGCCAGCGGGACGCAGTTGGGAAATCTCTGACTTGTTTCCTTCTTCCCATGTGAACACTGGCTTGTTTTGAGTTAGAGCAATTGGAATTAGAGAAAATCAACTGAAAGATACCTACCTCTGTAAATATGTATTCAAGTACACAAGAAGATGGTATGAAGGAGAACACACTTAGCGGCTGTCTAGTTAGAGGTTAATACCTGTATTCTTTAGACAAGTCTCTTCATTTACCTGAACAGCTTTTTTCTCAGAAAACAGATACAGCTTGTCTTTTTGTATGAAATACTGTATACCATAACTTGCACAATGGGCTGAAACTTTAATGAGCAGACAACTTGAAACAACATAGCTGTTTTTTCATAAACAGATGTGGTTTCAATTTCAGATGTCAACTGTAAAAAAATAAAATGCTTGATGTCAGGGAAATAACTGAACAATAACATAAATTAATACTTTTCTGTACATTAAGCCAGACTACTAGAATCACAACTCCTGTATTTGAGAAAAGATTGTAATTCTGTTGAAGATGGCTATCCTTCTCTTAGGTAATATTTGTCCGCATAAAATACACATGGAAAGATAATAAAATGTGGTCTTGAATCTTTCTGTAATTTTATGCTAGTCAACTTTCAGACAAATTCAGGATGCCCAGCCCTAATCTGAATTACCTTAGGCTATATAAAATCATATAAATATCTACAGCAGAGAAAGCAGTATTCTATTCAGAATAAAAACACCAAACCACAACCAAACCACCCCATTATAACCAATACCCCAAATCTCTGGTTTCCATTCATAAAAGCCAAATGAATGAAAAAGCAAGGTTGTTGAGGTTGTTTTCTGAGCCACACTTCCAGCATAAAGTGGCAGAGGTTGAATTTGTGTTTAAATTTAGCCGATTCAGTAACTCTAAATCAAATTTGTGGGTCTGTTTCCTTCAAATGACCAACACATCTATAATCAGCAATTGCATCAATATTAGACAATTTTATAATGTTTAATGTGGTTTACATCTGTGGTTAGAAGGCAGTGAAAACTATTTTTTTATTATAAAAATTGTTTTTCTTTTTTAAGAGAAAAAACAGTGTAAAGCCTTATACAAAACAATAAATGAACCCAAACCACTTACTTTTAAAATTTTTTTTCAAGAATGAATACTTACAAAATGGCTAAATCTTATTATTATTTTTGCTTACTATTATTTTGCATACATTGCATATATTTGTTTTCTACTCCATCATTTGTGATTGACACCACCATAAAGGAGACAAAGCCATGGTTATTAGTACTGTAACTAGAGAAGAAAATACCTCCTGATTGAAATAAGGAGTAAGTTTCACAATACATACACCACAGCATTAATTGTGTAGTTTGGGGCAAGCAGCTCTAAATTTTAGTGGGTTATGGGCCTCTTAATTGAGTTATTCATCAATATTTGTCATCTACAAAATGAGCTTACTATGTTATGAAGTTTTTAGACCTTTGAAGATTTTTGTGGTGAAAAGCATCATTATGATATTGGTCATTTTATTAGTCAATGATGTATTCAGAAGCCAATATTATGTCACATCCCCATCTGCTTCCATTACTAGCATTTATAATAATCTTTCCTTTCATGGTCTGAGATCAGCCTTGGTGACTTGCATCTCCGATGCCCACCCTTCCTCTCACATTCCTTGAATCCTACTGTCAGCTTCCTTCTGTTGCTTATAAATTTGCATTTGTGTATTTCTACTCACTGACCTTTAATGATACGTGTCCTTCACTGGACACTGCCTGTGCTGGTAACCGAAGGATGTGGGTATTTTAGGGTGTGTCTGTCCTGATTTTCACAAATGGCCATATTTTGCATTTCTGTTCATGACAGAAAAAATCACCCCAAATTCCAGAATTTAGTTGTAGCACTCTGATCCTTTGGCCAGTGTGTCTGTCCATACTATCTCAGTGACAAGACTTCCTTACTCATTTCCAAGGATTCATGGACTCCTAGGCAAGATGTGCAAATTTTAGCCATTTCAGTTCAACAACTTTGGTTCTCATGTAGTCAGAGCCCAAGGGTATTGCTTTGAACGCTTAACTAGAAGTCAGAGCCAGATAAAGTAGAAGGCAAATGAAATCCTATTGTAAATCTATGAAGCAAACACAAATCCCTCTCTGATTATCAGCATGGTTCCAAAAATGTGGTTAATGGAAGAGTCATGTGCCAAAGGACTCTTTTACTGGATCGTGGGGATGTGAGATATTATTGAATCCTATGTCTTTCTCTGTATTTCCTGAAGCTCATATCCTGCACTGCACTCTCCAAGTAGCAGTAGAAACCAATGAAAATATAATTGAATATGTGAGATTCACTTATTTTAGTTATTCAAAGCATGTGGCTGCACTATCTTCCAAAACATCCTCCAGAAAAGCAGCTCTTGGACATAGCTAAAAAATATTTGTGACTACACTTCTGAGGTCATCAGCTCTGTGACCCGATTGAAAGTTCTATAGCTGCAAATCTTGGTAAGTACATTTCATACAATGTTCTGATGGAGGAGGCTCATAAATGCTGCTGCTGAGAGTGCTGCTGGCTGCCGCTGCTTGGAGGAAGCCCATCCAGGCCTGTTCTTAAAAATCACAGATATGCACTGGAAAATCCTTGATATTTATTTTTGGATACAGGGCTAAACCCTGGCTTTGTAGAGGTGAGGAGAGTTTCCGTTGATTAGATTAGAACCCAGACTTCTTTTTCCAGCTTGATTTCTAGCTGAGCCCTGTCTCAAGCTGCTTCCTGAAGGATCAGCAAGGAGAATTTTGCTTTTTATGTTCACCAAAGGTACAGTCTGAGACTGGGAATAAGCCTTAGTTACCACCATTGTACTAACTGAGTGATTAACAGGAGTTTGATAATGACACACTCAATGCACACAGTATAGATTTTCATTCTGGGTAGCTGCCGATTACTAATCTGTGCAGCTGCTGATGAGAAATTTTCTGCTAATAGCAAACAAATTCTTTTGAGAACTCAGCTTCCCCACCAGAAAAAAACACATTTACTCAAATGGATTAGGTTTCTCATCTTCTTTCATTTTTTGACTTCCTGTCTTATTACTAGGTGCAAAATAAGAATACCCAGCTCATCTCGCCTTTTTATCTGTAGATTTTCATTCTTTTCCAAGAAAGGTTGGGCTTTCTCCCTCCTTTGCAGGTGGGGAAATTGAGTCATAAGGAGAGGTGACTGAGGTCATCAAGAGGCACATGGAAAAAACTGTGTAAACTGGTCTCTGGAGTTCCTGCTCAGTCAGTAGCTCCCTCAAATGTCAGTCCCATAGGGACTAATGGTGATAAATTGGAAACTCCTTACTGACTTAGATAGTCTTTGAAATCAACATATATATGCCCGTATATACACACACACACACACATATATCTATATACACACATTCTTCCACAACCTCAAGTGATTTTGTCACCATAATATCTTGACCTCATCTACAGAGTGTTACAGTTGGGTCTCCTATACCACAGTAGTGCAGGTCTTGACCCTCCTCCATGAGGTCCTCTGTCTGCATTGATTGGCAGCTCATTAATATGCAGATTTGCTACACACCCTCACACCGCCCCCCCCCGGTGCTCCAATGCTGTTTCAGAACTGCCAGGCTTTGTGTCAGTGTTCGTGTCAGTGCTTCCCGGTGCCCACGGCCACACCCCACACCGGGAAAAACCCCTCTTCCACTCGGCGGGGGACACTGGTGCAGGGAGCCGCCCGTGCCGCTGTCCCAGTGTCTCTCCGGGTGGGTAGAGCTGGTCTCTCCATACTTGGGGTACCCTGAGAAAGTCTCGGACACCACATCTAACCTGAAAGTGTGTAAATATTTCATAACTGCACGGAGCCTCCTCACTCTGAACTGAGCCGCTGCAGGAGTGGCGCACGCCCGGCTCGGCTCCGCCACACCACTGCAGCGCAGGCAGCTGCCCCAAGCTGAGCCGAGCTGAGCTGAGGGGGGAAAGGGGAGGCACCACCGTGCTAGGAAGGGGGGGAAAGTGGCAGAGCCGCCACCACTGCGGCTGTGCAGGTTGCTTTGCATATTCATGACTGCCTAATTGAATATTCATACATGCCAGGTCGCACATGCGCAGTTGCATAAAGGGGCCTCCATAATCCCTGAAAAATCATGCCACTAAGACGTGAAGCCGCAATATGGGGGGCGCGAAGTGGAAGAGGGCTGATTGTAGATTGACACAGCAATTACAGCTCCTGTGATCAGACAACAATAACATTGTCACCACTGCTGCAGGATGTATGAGGGGCCAATTAAATACAACTAGAAGAGGGTTTGCCCAGTGAAATATGTGGAGTCCCGTTGCTATGGATCTGGATGTCAAGCACACTTGCCAGACTTAGGGGTCTACCTGCACTGGAGCATTGAAAAGTTTCACTCTGGCTGGATGATGCTGTGTGAGTACTCATGAGAAGGGTCCAGCTCTGTGATATACCTGAACCACACTATGCTACCAGTGCCCAGAGGAGCCAGCCCTGCCCATCTATGGTGCAGAGGCAACATATTCCAGGAGGATGTAGAGTTCCTGGAGTTACTTGACAAGCCCAGCACTGGATGTTTTGTTTTTCCTCATACCACTCAAATTTCTGCTCTCCCAGATTGCAAAGTCTCCTCTCTTTGGCTATGGGACATCTACAAAGCCTGTGACAAGGTCAGGGCTGGACAGCATGCAGGCAGCAATCCCTCCAAGGAGAGCTTGCCCTGGGTTCAGTATGGCACCCCATCCTACTCCCAGCTCCCACACCCTGACCAGCATGCACTCTGCAACTGCTCTGTGTGTCCCAGGTGGATCTAGCCAGCTGGGTGGGATACAGAAGGTCCCAGGGGGCAGGGAGGCCATAGTGCTTCAAATGAGGTGGTAATGCTTGGATTCTGAACTGATAGCCAGTTGTTTGGTTTCCCTTTTTCATTTAATGAAGTACTGTCACCTAAAATATGTCTCCCTGAGTTGCCTGGATGGCTCAGGTATCACCAAATGTCTGGGTTTCTGTCAGCATTGTGCTTTAGCTGAGTGTTCACTATGGGACTGACCATCATCACCACTGAGCTTTCTGACTCTGTCACCCAGAGTCAGATGGTCCCTGAGGTCCCCGAGGTCCCAGTGAGGTTCCAGGGGCGAGGCAAGCAGCTCCAAGGTGACACCTCCAAGGTCTGGATGAGAGTCAGAGATGGCAATGCTTGAGGCTGCTCCCTGGGTCTGATCATGCTGCTTCCTCTTTCCATCTTTGCTCAGGGGTCCTCTAAGTATTTTATAAAGAAAAGGGAGCAATAGCAACTTCAGAGAGCTCTACATTTTTCATTAAACTCTTTTTAAAGTTTTTATTTCCCAAATGTAGGAGTTCAAACCTTCCAAATCACAAGTGCTACTAATCAACATTTTCCTGCCTAGCCTGTTAAAGCTTCCACTAACTCATCCTGAGTCCCCCATTTAAAGATATGATAACATTTTGTATCCAGTTTCCTCTATAATTAGATTCTACAAAAACTGTTATTCTTGCTGAGAATGAGACTATCTGTAGTAAAACACTCCATTAACTTCCAGTGCTTTAACAGGACCCCCTTTTTTACTTTATCAGTCCAACGTAGATCCCTCTGATCAGGTGTTAACAAGCCAGGCTATTTTCCCTTGATAATTCTATAGCACTATAAATATATATTTAATCCTTAGTTATCAAATCACATGTACTGTAAAGGTTTATAAAACAGCATTAGTATCATATCTGGGAAGGAGAAAATAGTTGTTTTTATGGAAAGAAAGAGCCGTTATTTATGTTGCTACAAGTCATAAAGAATTTGTTTGATTTGTGTTAAATTATCTACATACATACACTTTTATTAGTTTATTAGATCGACATCTATCTGTAAAGTACAATTCTTTTTTTCATAATGGGCTAAGTATCTTCAGTGGATAACAACCACACAAGAGACAAGAGCTGTACTCTGTTTTGTCCTTGGAAAAGACACTTCAGCTTTCTGCACTTATTACTGCACCTGGAATGGCTGTAGTCTTTTTGAATATATCAACATCTGGTTTTGCCCTTCAAAAATGTTTCAGATTCTCCCTTCTGAGAGATTCCCAAAACAGAAATGGGAATTGGACAGAAGACATCCAGTAACTGAAAAGCACGAGAAGAAAACAAACAAAAAAGCTTGATAAGTAGACAAAACATTTGTCTTATAAATTTGCATTAGAATACAATTAACTCCTGCCTGATTATGCAGTTTCTTGTATGGTGTTAAGGATCTTAGTAACTCCTGGGGAGAAAAGGAAAATCAGAACTTTAGCAGGAATTGTGATCTGCAACTGCACAGATTTTCAGTCAAAACCTCTTAGGACTCTATGTAGCACAGTTTCTAACATTGTCTCTACCATTCTTTTTCTACAACTTTGTAAGAACCTGTACATAATTTTAATGCTGATTTCTTCCTATAGAATTCATGAAGTCAAGGTCAGAATACTTGAAATTCAGTGCCACTATTTAATTACCTAAGTTAATGTAAATATTTCATATTCAAACAAGATATTAACATAAATTATAAAAATTAAATATTGAATTCTGCACAGGAAAAAGTCTGCATAAATATTTACACTTTTCTGGATTTATATTACATCAAACTCTTTACAAACTTTTCCCGGGTAGCACCACTGCTGCCCAGGAGCCAAACGTGTGGGGGATGGAGCACCTCTCCTACAAAAAGAATCCGAGAGAGCTGGGGTTGTTCAGCCTGGAGAAGAGAAGGTTTCAGGGAGATCTCATTGCAGCCTTCCAGTATGCGGAGTGGGCTTATAAAAAGGAGTGAGAGGAACATTTTATGCAGGCAGAAAGTGACAGGACAAGGGGCAATCATTTTTAAAGTAAAAGTGATCAGGTTTAGATTAACTATTAGAAAGGATTTCGTTATTCAGAGGGTAGTAAAGCACTGGAACAGGTTTCTTGGAGAAGATGTGCTTGTCCAGTACCTAGAAGTGTTCAAGGCAGGATTGAATGGGGCCCTGAGAAACCTGATCTAGTGGCTGGCATCTCTTTCCATGGTGGGGGAACTGGAATTGATTCATCTCTAAAGACTGTTTCAACTCAGGCCACTCAACGATTTTAAGATAAGAAATCATAAACTCTTTTCACACTAGAGTCTTGCAATTAACACTCGATCAATGCTAAAGCTGTTTTTTTCTTTACATATGGAAAATAATCACCTTGTGTGGACAGCTAAGAAATCATCTAAACATAGATCTAAAAGGTCTGAATCATATTAAATGTTAGTTCAATTTATACCAAAAATAGAACAGCTAATGAATGAGGGAACTTTCTCCAGCAAAAGAGTAACACAACATACTTCTCATATGACAAATGAGACTTCTTCCCTTTCTGTGGAAAATCTTTGTCCCTTAACTGCAGTATTAGTGGTTTCCTTACTGTTAAACCATCTTTTACAAAAAGTACTGTTGCTACTAAGCATCCGCTGTAAAGTTTATTATACGGATTCTGGCGATGTTTTTTTTTTTCTCCTCTGTCACTTCTAAAAAAGGTTTTCTATTTTTCTGATGTTTCAGTTTTAAACTTAACCTATGAAAGTTCCACTGCCAAGCAAAATCAAGCAGACTCAAGATCAATGCATAAAAATTACGGAATACATTAGTGCCAAATTATATGTGCATTGGTTTTGCATGGACAGGTTTTGGTAGAACGGGGGCTACAGGGGTGAACTTTGTGAGAGGCTGCCAGAAGATCCTCCATGTCTGACAGAGCCAATGTCAGATGGCTCTGGGATGAATCCACCATTGGCCAAGGTCAAGTCCATCAGAGATGGTAGCACCTCTGAGATAACATTTTTAAGAAGGAAAAAAAAGTTATTGTGCTGAAATAAGTGCAGCCAGAGAAGATTGGAGTGAGAATTTGCAAGAGACAGACAGCAAGGTCAGTGCAGAAGGAAGGGCAGGAAATGCTCCAAGTTCTGGAGCTGAGATTCCCCTGCAGCCTGTGGTGCAGACCATGGTGAGGTAGCTGTGCCCCTGCAGCCTGGTGATGTGAATGGGAGTGCAGAGATCCACCTGCAGCCTGTGGAGGACTTCCGTGCCAGAGCAGGTAGATGCCCAAAAGAGGGCTATGAACCTATGGGAAATTTGTGGTGGAGCAGGGTCCTGGCAGGGACCTGCAGATTCATGGAGAGAGGAGCCCATGCTGAAGGAGGATTTCTGGTAGGAACCATACTGGAGCGGGCTGTTCCTGTACTGCACTCCAAGGTAAAGGGCCCACGTTTGAGCAGTTTGGGAAGAGCTGTAGCCCATGGGAAGGAATCATGCAGCAGGACTTCATGGAGAGCTGTCTCTTCTGGGAGGGACTACTGGCTGGAGGAGGGGAAGGACTCCTCTTCCTGAACAGTAGCAGAAACCACATTTTGCCCATGATGGCAACTGGTGAGTGGTCTTCCCGTGTTCTTGACTCATGAACCTTTGTTATACTTTCTCTCCCTGTTCACTTCTGGAGGGGAGTAATAGAGCAGCTTTGGTGGTGTTTGGCATCCAGTGAGGACCAACCTACCACAAGAAGATTTTGTGGAAAAAAGATTTTCTGCTGCTTTCATTTTTGTTGATCATATATATGTTAATAAACAAAATAATTCCAATTTAATATAGATATTCCTACAAAGCCATTATTTTAGCACCACAGCAACTAAAAAGTCAGTATAGCTCACATTAAATGGATTAGAAGTTGGCCAGCTGGCAGATTTCAAAAAGTATTTGTTGATGAGGAAGTGTTACCAAATGAATATATTTCTCATGGAAACTCCCCAGTGGGCTGTTCCATGTCTAACACTGTTAAAAATTTAACACTGCTAAAAATTTTTATCAACTCCATATTTGAACATGTTTTAATAAGCTTTGATTTTTCTTGATACTCCTGAAAGATAAGTTAGCGTTTGGTGATGTATATGTTTTCTGCATACTGTTAGCCTCTTACCAGGCTGTTCTGCTGTAATTCATTCTGTTGCCTCTTGTGGTCTGAACATTAACTTTTTAAGGTTTATTCTGAAATTCTGTCTATTTTTCTATTTCTTTCACAGATAAAAGAAGACACTCCAATTACAAATTTTGGTGCTCAGCTGAAGCATTTGAAGAGTCCACTCTCTTGTGAGTTGTACTTCAGAAAGGAAGAAAGTTTTCTATCTTTGAGCCATGAATGGTTTTGCGACACACTAGAAATCTCTCTTTTTGAATTTGCAAAAATAGTTTAGCATCCACCGTGAAGAATCATTTCAACTGTTATCTAAATGGGAGATGTGTGAATCTGATAATGTTTTGCACACATGAAATGCTCTTTATTTAAAGATGTTGCAGTGGTGAAAAATATTGCATCATTAGGAGAACAGCATAATAATATAAAAATACTGATCAAAACTAAGTCAGGAAAGGCAATGACACATAGTATAAGTTTGCTGATTTGAAGGCTGAGGAGATATCCTGATTATTGTGAGAAGGAGGTACTCTCAGTATCTGTTCAAAAGTTAAAGGAATGAGTCTGGAAGAGGCTAATGGAATAGCACAAAGTGAGAATTTTATTTGATTTCTTTTTTCAGTATCAGGGACCATTTCTTTTATGAACAATCATATTTTAAAGAGGTAGAAGGCACAGTATCATTCCTAACTTTGGGAAAAGAAGGTGCTAGACAGTTTTTAAGTTTTAGAGGATGAAAGTACAAAGGGTATCCACTAGTTTTGAAGTGAAGAGTCTGTGGATTTTGCTTTTTGGATCACTGCAGGGGTTGTTGTGAGAGCCTTTCCTGCGAACTAGGGCAGCAGCCAGCAAATTAAAAAGCAAAGCAGCAAATAGGTGTTGGGAAAGATTACTTAGGAACAAACTTTGTTGGAACAACTAACTAAGAGCAATTAGCAGGGCAGCTAACACCAGCCCTGGCCAGTGGGAAAAACCAGCCTCAAGCATTGCTAACAGAAAGCATCCACCAAGAGTGACTGTAAGGGAAGGACTGTTTGCAAATGGGGCTGTGCCTGGGTGTGAGCACTGTTAGCAGGAGCACTGACTGGTAGCAATGACCAAGGCTTCCAGAGGCCAGCCAGCCAAGTGCCTCAGGTGATGGGTAGAGCTCAGGCATGATTCTGCTCATGAATAACCACCCTACTACTGAAATTTGCCTGAGTCTGGATCAAAATCCATGAGTGAGATGCAACAAGAAGAGGATATCTATGGCTGGCAGCAGAGCACTGATCTTTCAGAGGTATCCCTTAGCCTCTGTGGAGTAAACAGGTACCTCAAGGGGGAATGGGGTCACGTTTCCTTCTCTAACTTGAATTTTCTAGGTTGAAGAGGTGTGACAAGAGCTCAAGCATGTGTTGGAGAGGCACTACTAGCCTGATGGTTTATACTTTAAAACTACCAGTAGAAAATTTACTTACATTTTTAGGTTCAGATTTGTATTTGCACATGGTTTGCCTATAGCTGGTGGTTCCCAATCTCTGGCTTCTTTCTTTGTTCTGAGGAATTCTTAGCCGTTCAAGAGTCAGATGACTCTGATGCCATCTTAAACGGGCAATAAGCCCAAAACTCAAAAAAAAAAAACAACTTTCATTCATGAGTACATCCTTGTACTAAGTGTATTATTTGTAAATAGAATTGTATATGTATATACTCATGCGCATATATATACATAAGTATATGCAGGCATGCATCTACTTTATTAAGCCGCATCTAGAACTACTGATAAGATTTTGTATTGTGACTTTTTACCAGTTTTACTCAGTTTGCTACTCAGATCTACAGGGTGTGTTGTGGGACTTCTTGAAGAATAGAACATGCCAAAAATTGAAGAAAGAAGAGGTTCTGTCACTAACAGTTCATAAAATTTGCTGGAGAATTTTTAAAGATCATGTTGTTAGGAATAATGTTCTTCTCTTTTCATCCAAAGATCACAAACTGATTGACAAATGTTAAACATTTCTCTTTCACAATAGCCTTGTGTCTTTAAGACACACATTTGATGGTCTTGAAGGGTGAAAGGTGGAGAAGTGACATGATGTGCTAGAAAGTGGTGCCCTTCTGACAGGTGCCTATACATTTCTACTGAGGTGAAGAGGAATTGAAGGGGTTTTGCAAGGGAAGAGTTTCCACAGCCATACATTCAGTCTCCTTCTCTGCTCACAGACCAGCAATGTTTCTTCTTTGTAGTACGGTCTCATCTCTATACTTCCATGAAGTGACTTCATACAAACCTGAGTGGTTTTCAAATATTTGTGTCTTGGAGGTCTGTGTTGCATTATTCCTCTTGGCGATGTTTTGTCACTTGTACTTTAGACTGGATAGTTTTAGGAGCCAAGTAAACTACACTGTTGAGTAATGGCAAACAGCTCAACTTCCTTTAGACTGGTAACAGTATTGGCAAATTCAGTGCTGGGCTGTAGATCATAATTTGTTCTCTTTTAAAGTACAAAGAAAACTGCTGTGAAGTACAGCCTGTCAAGATTATGTTGTGTAAGCAATTATCTTCTATCTTCACTGGACTGATATGAGAGAGAGACACTGTTTTCCTTTGTAGTAATGTAATTTATAAATGACGTAATTTATAAACGTAAACTGGTGGGCAAAAGTACAGAAAAGGTATCATCAATGCTGCTGGATGTCACAGCATCTACCATACTGACCTCTGCTCTATGATAAAGAAAGACAAAGAGAGTTCATTGATCATTTAATACTGTGCCACGTTCTTCAGGTTGGACGGTTTCAAAGGCTCCACTGTGAAGCAAGTGGATTGATTTCAAAGCTTCAGAAAAGTTTGAAATGAGCAACAGTAAGCTATGAAATACAATGAGAGAACTGAATTCAAAACTCCCGTTTAGGCATAGAAAAGAATAAAATCAAAAAACAATAAGCAGAGATAAGGTCTTTGGGTTCTGCTACTGATAGCACACATGCAAAGAGGAGAGAAGGGCACACAAACCATCACCTCTTGTATCCCTGGCATTTGAGGAAGTATCACTATAAGAAAATAATTTTTAAAAATAGTAGTCAAGAAGAGCACATTCTTTTCCTTCTGGTAGGAAGTTCTGTATTTGTTGAGATATTTCGCTCCTCCAGCCACACAAGTAGAGCAGCTGAAAGAGTAGAATTAACCATGGCAGTGAGGAGCTCTGGGCTTACAGAATTGCATAGTCTAAAAATTGAAACACAAACTAGGCCCTGGGGTATCCCATAGTTCTGGGATGAAAGTACAGAGCATCTTTACTAATATTACAAAAAATTTTACTCATAGTTGAACAAAATCTGAGGTAAGCCTCTCTTCTGAGACTTCCTCGTGTGTCAGACTTCTATTTGTTTGTGAAGTTTACATGTGTCCAGGGTTTGACCAAAACCAGGGCTACTGAAATAGCTTAAGAAAATGTTATCACTGTGATGTTCCTGAGCCAGCTAGGATTAGAAATGACTGGAAATGTCATGGAAGAGCCTGTTTTCATGAGATTTCCATCCAGATATCTAGACCAAAGGCATTTCTTCTTCTGTGAACTTACAGAACACCTTTCAGTGCTCTTTGATGTAAACTCATTTCCTGTAACATAAAGGAAAGTCTCCCCCTGCATTGTATCTATGCAAATTACAACAATTAGAACAATATAAACTCACCTTTTAAGACCCGACCTTTTGTTTGAACTTAACACCTGAACGATGAAGGTTTCCCAGTTTTCAAAGTTGGGTATTACAATTTGTTTGTTGAACTAGGAAAGGATTGTGTTATAATCGATCCTTTCAGGACCATGTAATACACATAGGAAATACCGTATTATTTTTAAACCAAGAGTAACCCGAACACACAGAGTTAAAAGTCCTAACTCCACCCTTAGGGCACCTTGTTTTCTTTACACAATTGCCTGTGGTCTCAGTCTGTTAGATGATCTCAGCAGGCATTTGCAGCCATACTGAGACCATTGACATAGGTATGAAGTTTCCAGCTTCAAATTGAAAGATCCCTTGTGTTTGTGGATTCAGGTCAGACATTTGGTCCTACCTGAACTTAATTGCTATTTGTTTTTGCTTTGTATTGTCTTCCAAAAGGCAGTCCAGTGAAAGACAGAGGCCTGGGAAAAACAAACTGCCTGATCAAAATGGCTTCAAAAGCAACATTAGGACCACCTTCAAGTCTAAACACAGCTCTGGCAGAAAGGTTTTCTCCTTGCTCCCGAAACTTTGCCACTTCCTGCAGAAGCCCTGCTTTTTTTTCTTTGTGGGCCATAACAAAACACACAACTGTTGTTACCTTACTTTGTCTCCCATATCAAGTTCAGACTGCTTGTGTAGGCAATGCAACCCTACTCTGACTCCCTTTTCCCAGTTTTGCCTAAGAATTTTGTTTTACAGTCCCATACAAGGAGTTTGGGTGACCTGGCTGTAAGTGACTGCAATTTAGATCACAGTTATCTCTAATATCTACCTACGGCTGTCATCTCTGATTAGGGAATACATAGTCCTGTTTATCCTTTCCTGAGCTAGGGCAAGCAATCCCCTTCTTGGTTTTGGGCTTCCTTTAGAAATTGGGTCAGTCTGGCAAGGATTCCTAAATTCTTTAGACACCTCTGAAAGGACACCACCATTAAAAGTTGCTCTTTGAGTTTTGTGGGCCTGTCCACATTGCAGCATTTCCTTTTAGTATTTTAATGTAGATATAACAAGTGTTACCTGGGTAAATGTTGTGAGCTCAAATTGCAAACACTATTGACTCAAAATTTTATTTGACTTTAGAGCTAGTAAAAAAGTTCTGTTTATATTGCTGTTTACAACTACCTGAAGGGAGGTTGCAGTTGGGTGGGTGTAAATCTCTTCTTACAGACTGTCTGCACCAGAACAAGAGGACATAGCCTCAAGCTACTCCAGGGCAGGTTTAGACTGGATGTTAGGAAGAGCTTTTTCACAGAAAGAGTGATCTCTCAGTGGAATGGTCTGCCCAGGGAAGTGGTGGAGTCACTATCCCTGGAGGTGTTTAAGAAAAGACTGGATGAGGAACTCAATGACATGGTCTAGATGATGGGAGGCTCGGATGGACAGTGTGGTGCCCATGGCTCCGAGGTTGTGGATTCAATTCCTATGTGGACGTTTGCTTGGGAGTTGCACTCGATCCATGTGGGTCCCTTCTAACTTGGAATATCCTGTGATCCTGTGATCTCCTCAATATATTTGAATGTTTGCAAATGGTGGTATATACTACTGAGACACTTATTTCAAGATTTGTATGTCACATCAGAATAAGCAAATGAGCCTGAGATGTCTTGTTATCTCAGTTTAATGGGGTCCCACACATGAGCTTATTGGCAGTAAATTTTTATGCACATACTAGGAACTAAGACATAATGGGCTGACAGCTATGTGCTAATGTTACTCATTCCCATGAACAAATGTCAACCCCTTCCTAGTTCACCTTTCTTTTGTTGTAACTTAGCCCACATACACAGGCATTGCCCTGATGATGCACAGCAACATCTTGAACTGTCATGACAGGACTATAGATTCTCTTCAGTAAATTTAGCTTCTGCTAAAGATATCATAACCTCCTCTGTTTTATTCTTTCACAGAGATGAACAAAATGGAATTGAAGTGATAGTACAGCTGCTAAACTCTTGCCCAAATCATATAACAATGATGATCATCATAAAAAATATGGCTGGAATAAATGACAGTTCTACAACCTTTCATGAAGAAAAATCTAAATCAAATTAATATGACCATCTGAAGGTGCTAAATGAAATTGTGCAGTTTCACAAAGTGTATTTGAGACATTGTTTGCTTATGTGAACTCGATTTGTGTTTAAAACATGCTTATGTGAACTCAATTTGTGTTTAAAACAAGTGAAGAAATAATATCTGGAGAGTTCAGTAAATCTTTTAGATGGGAGTTCTGTGTGCAAACTGCAGTTATAGAAACAAACAGGCTACTCTGTGAGAGCAGTATAGCAAGTGAAAACTGATCTCAGGCTTTGTACAGGAACTCAAGGTAAAAGCTATCACTATGCAAAGTAATGACCACAAGCCTAGCCTGCAAGCAGGTTTTTGTGCTGACAGCAAAAACTGAAGAAAGAAGCTGTGCCAAGATGAATGCAGCATAACAGGAACATGTAGGGCAGCAAATCACCGATGAGAAGACTGACTGACTGCATCTTAGAACAAGCTCTGTAAGCAAATGATTAATATATTGCTCTGCAGTGTAAGGCATTAGAAGTAAAATGGCAGGAGGGTGACAAAAATACACGCATTTGTTTCTTAAAAAAAAATGTCCCAGGTTGGTAATGAATAGTAAATGTTTTGCCAAAATGCAAGGAAACAGGTTGTCTGCATGTGAATAAAGAGATAAACCATGTCATGCCCATAATTTTCTGTTATCTGAGAAGATTTGGGTCAGTGTGAGTACATAGCAGGCTCATCTCTCTGCCTTGTTAGACAATGTCTGTCCAGACTACTCTGACTCTGCATAAAGAGACTCTGCAAGCAGCATCTACACAGTATTGAGTAATGCATAAGACAGGTAAGTAAAAGTAGCAAGCATCCATAAATGTGCTCATTACCACTTAGAACACACCTCATGGTGACCTGGCAGTCATACCCCAGGGGAAGAGCAGGATCAGTGATGCTGTTGAGTTGCCATATTTCAATTTTCAGTTTTTCCATGGGGCTGTGTTCTTCTTATGCTGGTATTTTTTCTCTTGAAGCCTCCTACTGAGCCATTAAAAAGGAATAGAAGAATTGAATTGCCAAGTAAACCTAGCTTTATATAGAGCTCTACTTCCTCAGTGCAATGATATATGGAGAACAAATAATGCATGAAATTATATTTATTAATACTTATTAATATTTAATAAGATAAAACATTTTTGTAATAAATACACAAGTCTGTAATTACGGACTTTTTAAACAGTGCTGAAGAGAAGTAGGCATCACATATTACCATCTCTACAAACACATTTGTAAACTACTGAGAGTGAAAAACACAGTGCTGATAATCATAATTTTGGGACCTAGAAAGAGTTTTACAATAGCAACACTCATTCAGTGTCTTAGAGACAGCAGAGATATCACAATCACCCAATTTACTAACTTCAGTGTCAAGGCTTAATGATGGGTTAAATTTTATGACCTGCTCAAACTGATTATGAATGTTTAAACCTTTCCTTCAAACATGCTTTCCTTTTTCAGCCATAAAACTCTCTGTGGTCTTGTTTGTCAACTCTTTCAAGGGTTGAGGGATGTCTTTAACCAATTTTCTATGAGACTTCTATACTCTTTCAATTATAAGTTCAAAAGTTCACAGGTTATTCTGAGTTGGATGGGACCCATAGGATCATCTAGTCCAACTCCCAAGCAAATGCTCACCCAGGGAACAGGCCCACAAGTGTGGAACCACGGGCACCATGCTCCATCCATCCATCCATCCATCCATCCATCCATCCATCCATCCATCCATCCATCCAAGCCACCCACCATCTAGACCATGGCACTGAGCTCCTCATCGAGTCTTCTCTTGAACACCTCCAGGGATGGTGACTCCACCACCTCCCTGGGCAGACCATCCCAATGAGAGATCACTCTCTCTGCGAAAAAACTCTTCCTAACATCCAGCCTAAACCTTCCTTGGCGTGTTTAAGGCCATGTCCTCCTGTTCTGGTGTCGCCAGCCAGAGAGACGAGAACCACACCCACTTGACTGCAACCTCCCTTCAGGTAGTTGTAAACAGCAATCAGGNCTCTGAGCTCATCCACCCAACCAATTCCTAACCCAACATAAAATGCATCTATCCAGGCCTTGCTCTAAGAGTTTCTTGTGAAGTTTACCGTGGAAAACTGTGTCAAAGGCTTTGCTAAGATCCAAGTACACAACATCCATGGCCTTTTTTTCATCAACCAAGCAAGTCACCAGATCATAAAAGGAGATCAGGTGAGTCAGGCAAGATCTATCTGTCCTAAATCTGTGCTGACTAGTTCTAATATCATGGTCATTTTGCAATTGCTGCGTAATAACACACAGGATTATCTGTTTCACGACTTTCCCCGGGACTGAGGTCAGGCTTATAGGCCTGTAATTGTTTGATCATCTTTCCTGCCCTTCTTGTGGATGGGTGTCACATTAGCCAATTTCCAGTCTTGTGGTACATCACCAGTAAGGGCCAGGACTGTTGGTAAACTATGGAGATTTTGTTTGTTATGGTAAATTAAGTTCTCATGCTATCATTGTTGAGTGCTATTACTCTTAAAAACATTCTTATTTCAACAAGATATGGTGACACAAGAAAGTAATATTTAATCTGTTTGATGAGTAGATAACTTTTTCAGATGAGGAAAAGCAATCAAGCAGACCATTTTGCCAGTGAGTTATCTATTTGGGTTGTCTATATGAGTTATATTAATTCCTACAGAAAGCCCTTTATTTTGTGGAGTTTGTTAATAAATGACTATCTTGTTCTCTTGAGTCAATCTAATTGCAAATATCACGAAAGCTTGTCTTGCAGTCTGTAGTGTGTCAAAAAATTTTTCGTCAGTAGGTAGGCTGTTCTGTATTGTCCCTGTTTTCACATACACTACATCCCCGCTGCATTGCGACCTCTCCATTATGACCCTGGGGATTTGCGAGGAAAATTTCTTGCAATTCGGTTTCAGGGATCTGCAAGGTTTCCTTGCTGACACATACGCAGTGCCTCTGCTTTGCCGAGAGGCGGTGCCAACTCTCCCTGTGGGCTGGGTGGGGCCAGACCCCTGGGGAGGGCACACGGGGAGGGCGCATGGTTTCTCCAGCTCACAATGGCATTTAGAGCCCTGCAGCTCCATGCCCCGGCCCCTGACCCGGTCCTCTGTGTCTCCTGTGTGCTGCGCCACAAGACATGCCATTCCTTGTTACTCAAATCCCAGTCAAAGCCCGGGCAGCACTTAGTCTTAGTCTTAGTCGATAAACCAAGCAATTTTTTCCTTTCCTTCATTCTGAAAGGGTGGGGTGGAATATCCTCTTTGGGTATGTACAGCTGCACTGCTTATAATGGAGCCACTCTTATCTACCCCATGGTACGAAATGTGGTCTGTCTGTATTCTGGTGGATTAATTCTGTTTTAACATTGGGATGAATGAAAGCGGAATTTGGCCCCATAACTGTTTAAAACTTGATGTATACAGATGTCATCTAAGCCTCACTCTCAGAAACTTCTAAACTTCCAGTGGCAATCGAAGAACTGGATCAGATCCTTTATTCTCTGCGCTATTCCATGTTATCTCCTCCCCACTTCCCAGGCTCCAGTTTATATGTGACAATTCTTGACTTGTGGATAGTGAGAGTTCCATTGTTTTCCACCTCTTATAGTCTTTTTCTCAACATAATCCATTTCCCTAGCAGAATTAATTCCAGCTTTGTTCTATAAATGCTGGTCTATTTCCTTAGTCACTCTAGGCATTGCGCCAGTGAATTCAGACTAAACAGAGGATATTAATTTTACTTTAGCATGTATGTATTGCACAAAAACTGTGATGCATAAGGGTTTACTTCCAAGAACTACAGTGAAACAATTGTGTAAGCTTTCAAATCTAAACATCAGAGATAACTTGCTGAGGGAATTGGAGACACTTAAGAGGAAATCCTCTAGGATTTTCTGCTTTTAATGATTAAATACTATAAGAAAGTGGTCTGTGAAGTATGGCTCCACCTAAAGAACTGGATGAGATCAAATTAACCTTGAGGTACCACCTTTTGATATTCTGCATGCTGGTGGTTTCCAGGAGTGGATTGCAGGAAGGTGTTGGAACTGCATCCCAGGTGCTTGAGACATTTTGTAACAGAGAGGGGGAAGACAGCAACTGTTAGAATCTGACGACCAAGGCATTTTAAAAATTATGTTTATGATATTGTGAAAGCGAAGCTCACCTTTCTCAGGTCATTGAAATTGCCTTGTAACCAGTGCAGCCAGCCAGCCTACGGTGCCTGAGAAACCTGGATATTAGTTAAAGTTTGCTAGGAACTGTCAGTCCAATGAGTAGATATAATCTACCAAATTAAGCTCTATGATATGAACTCCTTTTTGCCTTAGGGAAGAATAGTAGGGTGTTACTCAAATATAACTTCAGTAACTATAGCTCAACTAATAAACATTTTATTAAGGCAGACAGCTTGACCATTTGACTACTGTATTCTCTTGAATAATGGCATGAAACACTCACTGGACCCCTGGACAAAAGGAGTTCTTGCACCTTGTATTTGTGGAACTGATTAGATTTCCTTATTTGCTCACGAGCTTTATCCTTCCGCCTCATCAAAGCTGTGCAGACTTTATCTCTCACAAACATATGAGAGGGCTCCCCAGTTTAAGAGGGATGTTGGGCTGCTTGAGAGGGTCCAGAGAAGGGCAACGAGGNTATTCTGTGATTCTGTGATTCTGTGAAATGCAGTCCTCATCACCCACAACTTCTTGCTACTGTAGTCAGCTGACTAACAGTACAAAGAAATAACAAACCTTAGCCCAAAAAGCATCACAGAAGTGAATGAGTTAACTGCTTACAGAACTGATGGGGCTGTCTGCTAGAGAAAAAACCAACTTAATCCAGTTTAAAGTCTTTTTCATCTAAGCTAAAACTGTTAAAAGAGAATTTGTTTCCTTGAAGACAAAATGGACATGTCCAATATGTTGCACTGTACGCCTGCAAGGACACATCTGTTGATGTGTTCACAGAGCTCTTCTGGCTTAACCAACCAGCTGTGCAGGAAATATATGTGGGGATCTCTCTTGAGAAAATTTGTTCCGTGTGCAAGGCTGGTAAATAATGAGAAAAAGTCATGATGCTTTTCAGGCCCAAACTTTCACCAATAATTCAATGTTCAGGGAAGTCAGTCTGCTAGGACTTGGGTGTGTTTGAACTTGGGAGTGAGAGAGATTGAAAATCAATGAGTACATCCAGTTTCTAAAAAACATGTGTTTTTCAGAAGCACAAAGGAGAGAGCCATATTTTCTCCTACCAGGTACAGCTGGAATGAACCAAACATCCCAATTGCCCCTGAAACCTTGCAGGGCAGAACAGGCTTCTCCTTACCAGATACACTCAGCTGAGCTGCTGAGCAGCAGCATGCATGATCCCCATCTACATGGAAGTTTTGAGAGACATGGCAGAGACTCTGGGGCTTGGCATTGGGAACAAAACTGATGCCTTCTAGAAGTGTAGACACAACCCTTTGGTGAAAAACATAGAGACACATGAGTTAACTGACTGGATTTTCCTTTCATAATGTCAACTAGATATTTCAATGATAAATATCAGAAATGTAGGAAATGTGATGAAATGGAGAAGGAAGGTTCTTTCGTCTTTACCCGCTTCTTTTTCCAAAGGCCCCCATTCCTTCCCATATCTGTCTACGGTCTCACATCTTTCTTTGCCAATCAGACATTTCTCCTTTACCCATCTCTTCCTGTGCCTTCACCCCTGGTTTGTTGCTGATCTCCACCCATATCCAGTGTCCTCATGAGCTCAGGACCATGCAGGCATGTCCCACTAGTTTCAGGAATTGCTTCATTAGTTCATGTCTGAACATTTTGCCCTCTTTGAAGAAACATAACATCATGTGAGTCAGTGTTGTGGAAATAAGTTTTACCCATCAGATCTTTGCTTAGCTCTTACAGCGAGGGATTGGTGGGTTTATTAAAAATATAAGATTAGAACATGGAGAATCTTGCTTGTCTGTGGATACTGATGTAATGTAAGCAGCTGTCTGGCTTAATCAAGGGAAAAGCTAGAGGAGAGCTTTTATGGACAGTACAACCCATATTCTGGAAATGGAACGCCAGAGTGAAATGAAAATTTTTACTTGTCTCAATCTGACACAGCTGGTTTCCTCTTAGTGCTTACCAGGGAGTGAGAAATAGGGTTCATGAACCTGCTGTGGTGTCTTTTCTGCTCTGTCGTTGTCTTACTCTGTCCTTGTCATAAACCTTTGCACGCTTTCATCTTTTGATGAGGTTCATTTAATCCACAGAGATCACAGAGAAGGGCTACAGGGTTCAACCACCTATTGCGAACCTGTGCTAAAGAGTTCTCAGGATGACACAAGCTGCTTCTGCAAGCTTTTCTCACGGACTCTCTTTGTTTCAGTGGGCTGAATGAACTCAATGAACTAAATATCTTTCCTATTATGGTATATTCCTATCTGTTTTTGTAGAAACAGCCTGGGAAGCATTTCCCATAGCTTCAGTAAATAACTAGTCATGTATTCCCCACTACTTGTTTGCAGTACTGCTCTTCGGTGTCTTTAAGCGAGCATCTTGATGCTACATCTATTTAAGCTTTTTCCTACCCCAGATTTCCCATCCCTGCCAGTAGCACTAAATGGAGTAGACAACAGCTCTGCTGACCCAGGTAAATCTTGACAACACAATGGTACAATTGCAGTGGCTGCCACTGGTGGTCTATACTGTTATCCCACCAGTTTATTCTGAGGTAGAGTTCTGTGTACTGCATTCAGGGAGTCTCGCTCAGTGGTGCATCGCTGCAGTACCTGTGTAACGTGAACATTAGCGTGACACTGCCATGACAGAGCTGAAGGCAGAGCAACTTCTCCATTTGAAGCTCCACCAACTAGCTACAAAAGTGTTTACGAACTTGAATGACAAGATTTCTTTGTGGTATTCCCTATTAATCATCATGATAGTTTTTAGAACAGACTCCTACATGTATACAGAGTTCTGACAGAGTATGTGGGACTTCGTGAAATCAGGGGCCTGTGGGAAATCAGTTCAGGTGTTATGCAGGAGTCATGCGGAAATTGCGAGACTTGGTGCTAAGGTTGTCCAAAAATGTTCAGATGGTACCCAGGCATATACTATGTGGTTTCTGGATCTAACTGATAAAAGGAAGGGTCACTGAAGCGGGAAGAACAACCAAACAAAGACCTCTCTTTTCCTTGCGGGAGTACTTTGAGGTTGTGGAAGAGAATTTCAGAATTCACGTTAGTGCTAACTGGCACTAATTAGCAGCTAAACCGCAGCAAGGTGTTTTTGAAAGCCAAATGCTTATAGAAATAAGTTCAGCTGACTGCACTCGAGGGGAGGGTTAGAAGTTGAAAGTACATTAATGTTTCTGCAGAGAATGCACTGATGATATTTAAGTAGGTAGAAGGCAATGCAACGGGTATTTGAGTGTGTGTCTTAATTTTGAGGGGTATTTAACCAAAAGGAAGGGCTTTTTTCAGACAAATAAGAAAATGTCAATTTTTAGGAGTACCATTTGAGCAGAAGAAAGGGGATAAAAAACTACAAAGCATTTACTGTCAGGACTGACATTTGTGGCCATTTCCTTAGTCAAACTCAGTGTTCTGGCATGCTGATTTAGTATGATTGTTTTGAACGTATTTCATCCTTATTCCTTGAGCAAACATGAAGGTATATCAGTTCTAATTTGAGTTCAGCTCCCTTACGTTTTTCAGTTGTGTCAAAAGTCAATAGTTATAGAATACTTGGCAATATTTTGTGAGCTGTAGTCTTTGTACTNAAACTGGGGAGCCCAGAACTGCACACAGTACTCAAGATGTGGTCTGACCAGCGCCAAGTACAGGGGAAGGACAACCTCCCTAGTCTGACTGGCCACACTGTTCCTAATACAGGCCAGGATGCCATTGGCCTTCTTAGGCACCTGGGCACACTGCTGGCTCATATTGAGTTTCCTGTCAATCATTACTCCTAAATCCCTCTCCATTTCACTACTCTCCAGTCACTCCTCCCCCAGTCGATACCGATGCATGGGGTTGTTATGTCCAAAGTGAAGAACCAAGGACTTAGACTTGTTAAATCTCCTACTATTGGAGTCTGCCCATTTCTCTAGCCTGTCAAGGTCCCTCTGAAGGGCCCTCCTACCCTCCGGCAGTTCAACATTTGCCCCCAGCTTGGTATCATCTGCAAACTTGCAAACTTGCAAACTCCTTTTGGCAAAAGATTGGAGTTTTTCTTTCTCAGTCTCAGCTAGGCCTAAAATGTAACTAACGTTTCAGTGTTTGTTCTTCTACTGCTGTGACAGTAATGTTGCCCCCAATATTCTGCAAAAATAGGTGGTGAAATATTGTCTTGAAATTGGTCTTGGAAAACATTTGCCATTTGGTTTGTTTGATAACTGGTAATATTGGTGGAGACAGGAATAAGAGTTTTACTGAGCAATGATAATGTATTAACATGCAGAGGAGTGTTGAATTCAGCGAGATCCTTGTCATGTCAACTCCAAAGCTCTGTGGATTGATGGAAATGTGATCTATCTACAAAGACAGTAATTATTTTACACCAGGTAGTTGTTATGACTACTTTTTCTTTGAGAGAGGAGGGNGGGAGCGGCTATGGGAACTGGGGTTGTTCATCCTGGAGAAGAGGAGACTCAGAGGTGACCTGATTGCTGTTTACAACTACCTGAAGGGAGGTTGCAGTCGGGTGGATGTGAATCTCTTCTCTCAGGTTGATGACACCAGAACAAGAGGACATAGCCTCAAACTACGCCAGGGGAGGTTTAGACTGGATGTTAAGAAGAGGTTGTTCACAGAGAGGGTGATCACTCATTGGAATGGTCTGCCCAGGGAGGTGGTGGAGTCGCCATCCCTGGAGGTGTTTAAGAGAAGACTGGATGAGGAGCTCAGTGACATGGTCTAGATGGTGGGTGGCTTGGATGGATGGAGCGTGGTGCCTGTGGTTCCACACTTGTGGGTCTCATCCCTGGGTGGGCGTTCGCTTGGGAGTTGGACTAGATGATCCTGTGGGTCCCTTCCAACTCAGAATAACCTGTGAAAGGATCAGTACTTTAAATTAGGTATTTTTTGCGAAAAGATAAAGAAAAGGAAAGGAAGTGGGTAGGTAAAGAATCTGATAATGGGTAGAGGACACTGACTCTTTTGTAATATCATAAGACAGCTTTTCTGCTGGATGTTTTTGAAAGAAAACAAGTTTTTTCCATGGAGAGAAAAAATTAAATTCTCGATCTTTTTGAAATTCCTTCAATAACCATGGGTATGATCTCGGCTTTAAAACAAACCTGAGATACATATACTTATCTAACCACTGAGATAAAGAAGTGAGATCATCTGTGGAGATCTAGACTCTTACAACTGATACAACACATCTGTGCCAGAAACAGGCCAGCATAGTGAGCTTAACTCTGATCTGTTGTTTATTCTGAAATTCACTTCTGGATTTCAAGTTTCTGGTGGACTTTGTTCAGATTCCTAAGCACAGAATTACTATAAAATAAAGAGGAGGCCAAACTTGGCCTTGAAAGAAGAATCTCTGGCACTGTTTGAAACATATATAAAAGCATGAGGTTTGGCTAACCTTACTGAGATGCTGTTGCACAATTTTCTGTGTCAGAGATCAGTAATTATCCCTAATACAGATCCGGCTGTCTTGGTGGTCTTGAGAAAAACATAGTTTTAAGTCATAGTAGTTTTTAATGTCAAAGAGTAAATGTCCGATGATTCAGATAATACTACTGCAACTCACTTTCAACTTGAAGAAATGTTGGCAGGCACAGTCAGTTTTTTTGCAGATCCTGACTGTCTGTCTGCTGTGTAGTAGTAGTATCATAATCACAATGCAATGAGTGTTTCCTTGTCTTAAGTATTACCACCCTTTCTCCTTTGCAATGAAACAATTTAAAACAACCATCTCAGGTAGAGAGATGTTGTTACTTAGACTTTACACAAATTAGCTGGAGCACCATAGATTCAAGTCAGTCTTCAATAATGCTTCAAAGACTGAGCATATTAAGCAAAAATTGTCACACAGGAGTTTTTCTGTTAGACTAGGGAACTGAACTCTGACACACTAAGCTAAGACCTGCTGGATGAAAGCACTCTTTCCATTAGTATCATGGTGTTCCCAGTAGGCTATATCTTTTTAGTATATATCCCGTTCTTTCCAATATTCTCAAAGGAGTAATGTTGACTTCTGTTTAGAAGTAATTAATGCAAAAACTCTCATTGAGAAATCCCTAAAAATGTCTGAATACCCCCCAGACCTCTAAAGCTCTTTCAAATATTTGTTTTCATATTATCCATTATCAAACCTGCCTTAAATGGAATGCATTACTGACAAAATTACTTTACTGGCCTTACTGCTACAGAAAAAGACCAGAATGTTTCATCAGAAAGAGAAACTACAGTTGGCCCTCTTCCACTTCACACCTCCCATATTGCAGCATAACATCTTAGCGGTGCGATTTTTCAGCGATTAAGGAGGCCCGTTTTGCAACTGCTCATGCATGACCTGACATGCATGAATATTCAAATTAGGCAGTCATGAATATTCAAACCAACCCCTGCACCGTGCCACACGGACCAGGGGTGCACTGCTCTGCCTGTGGTGAGCTGAACTGGCCCCAAGGCAGCTGCGGTGATTGAGCCAGGCACACGCCACTCCCGCGGCAGCTCGCCTCAGCTCGAGCGCGAGCCACCCCCACCCTGCTCATGCTGCCCCCCTCTACTCGAGCTGCCCACCCCCGCCGCTCCGCTCCACTGCAAGCTGCCCTCAGGTTGGAGCAAAGCATCTTTGTGCAGTTATGAAAGATTTATGTACTCTCAGGTTAGACATGATGTCCAAGACTTTCTCAGGGTAGACCTGGTGTCCGAGACCAGACAGCAGGTCTACCCTGAGTATGGAGAGACCAAATCTACCCACCCAGAGAGACACCAGGACAGTGGCTCCCTGCACCCATGTCTCTGGCCAAGTGGAAAAGGGGTTTTTCCGGCATGGAGTGGCCGTGGGCACTGGGAAACACCAACATGAACATCAACACACAGCATATCAGTGCCCAAACAGCTCCAGAGCACCGGAGCGCCATGTGAGGGTGCAGAGCAAATTTGCATATTAATAAGCTGCCAATGAACGTGGAAGGAGGGCTTCATGGGGGAGAGGCAAGACCCGTGGTACCATGGTATAGGAGCATAGGAGGACTGTATTTAATTTCTTGTTGCTGCAAGTCTATGAAGGCATAGTCTGTTTCCAAGTGGACAGGCCATTGTGAGCACTTCAGTGTTCAACTAGCAAATATAAGCAACTTCAGTTTTGAGGGTCTGATATATCTATATTGGTTGAATTTTTGAAACTTTTTGATGTTGGCTCTAATTTATGCCCATAGCACACAGATTGACCAGAACAGATTATTCCTGAGCAATCTCACCTACTCCAGCCATAAGTGAACAGAATTTGGGTCACTTGAGCTGAGGCTGCACAATGGGAAGCCAAGTGCAGGATGAGGAAACAATGGGATTTGCCTCGAATGTATAATTTGTTACAATATGAAATACTAATATACCCACACCATGTGACATACAGGCCTGCAACATAGAAAGATCTTATGGGAAAGTAACTTCTGTGTTTTGTCTTGGTGGCCTGACACCAGCTTTAAGAAGAAATTATAGTAGAAGAAAGAGTCTGCTCTATTTCAGAGCTATCCAGCAATGGGAAACCGTTTTGCTAAACCGTTTTGCTAAACCATTGCTGCAGAGAGCATTATACCAGTCTACTTTGAAAATCTCCCGGCAGATCTTCACTAATACTAAATCCATTGCTGAAAACAGGCATGGATTTTGCTTAGACCATATAATTGTCTGGGGAATTTGCAAATGAAAGCATCAGATGTGGATAAAAATAGGAACATTTTATTTGGAGCTGTCTTATTTTGGGTCCCCTTCCCCAAGACAAAGCATGACATGATATATGAGAAAGAGTTGCCCTTGGGATCCATGTCTCCAGTGAGAACATCTCCTAAAAAACCCAAACTCAGCCCCCAAGCTAAGGCTTTGTTTTGAACCTTCAATGTTTAAAGCTTACTGTGACCTCTAATTCTGGGATACAACTGAGACATGAAAACCACAGTACTGCTATCAGGACTACGTGAGCTGTCATGGAGAAGGGAATAGAGGTTGCTCAGACTCTGCCAGAAAATACAGCACAAGGATTGCTCTTGTGTGTGCCAGGATTTACTTCCCACAGTGAAGAAGTAGGATTGGAAGGGACCTTGAATGGTTACCCAGTCCCTACACCTCCCTTTCTTTCCCACACCAAACTTTTTTTGGTTTTTGCTTCAACTGTTTTTCAAGCACCAGGATATGCCAGGCTATACAGTCTTTTCTACAGGAAAGCAGGCTGGAGTTCCATTTTAAAATAAATCTGGTTCCTAATCCTGCCAATGAAAGACCACTCTCTTTTGTATGCAGCTGAGGAGCCCCTGCTAATCCGCAGTTGTAGCATGCTGCCGAGGTGTTGCACAGATTCAGTGTCCTGACCAACGATTGTGCAGTTCATTGACATCATGAATTCAACTCCCAGGCTGACTCATCAGATTTGCCTTAAGGTGCTGCAACAGGGAAGAGAGGAATGCATGCAAGATTGGAAATGGGAGCAGGAGATGGGAGCTGAATGAGGGAGCCTCTGAAGTGTGCCAATGACTTCACCTAAGTCAAATCACATCCTTTTGTTAAATCTTCCCTGAGCATAGTACTATACTTCCATTGACTTCCAAAAATCTGTGCTGGTAAGAAATTTTAAATGGATATCCACATTGGGTATCTCAGATACCTTCAAAGGATGTTTTTATTTTACTCCAGAATTCTTTCAGTTTTAAGGATGAGGAGAATAAATTACTCTTGTCAGAGCATAGTCTGTTGTTGAAATTCATGTTCTTTGACAGAGGTGCTGAGGTAGTCAGGTGTGTAACAACTCACAGTTAACAAAAGCTGATGATATTTTAGCCTGCTAGACTGATGAGGCAGTTTTGCAGACTCTACTTGCTGCATATTTGGGCCCCTAACTGGTTCAGTAAAACTAGCCTGCACTGGCTGGAATTCTTAACTAATATAATGGTTATTTTTTGACTGGAAACCTTTGAATATTTTGTTTGTATGGAGTTTATTTGAGCAACACAAATTCCTATTTGTCAGGCAGTTTGAGTTGCCTCTAAAGAAGCTTATCTGTATTTGATAGTTTTACTGCTTTAACTACAGTGTTATAGTTGGAACAGCAACACAGACAATACTCAGGGGAACTGGTAGCAAATTTTTTATATTAGCCTAGCATATTTCAGAACAAAATAGTGCAGTTTTCTACCAATTTCTATCAATATATTATTAAGCAACGGTTTTATCCGTATCTATTCCCTAGCCTGAAGTCCTCTTTCTAACTCATTTAGGCATGCTGGTGCAATATAAATACTTTAAAACTTAAAACAGTCCCAAAATGCTCTCCTCCCCCAAAATCTCCATGTTTGGCAAGTCTAAACTCTCTGTTGATACCTATTTGGGCTAGAGATCATTTTTCATAGGTCCCTTTGACACTACAGACTGTAAGCAATGATATGAGCTCACTGTGATGTATATTAAGGTAGAGAGTGGCTTTTCCTTCTTATCTCAGTTGCTTTGATGGCATGGGGAAGATAAAGAACATGCTGTTGCTTTTGATGCTCCATGTGAGGCAAATAACGAATTGTCAACAGCAAATCTATTATCCAAACTTTCCTCTGCAAACTACTTTGAACAGGTCTTTGAGTTGCTTTGGATATTTTTTTGTTTGTTTTCATCCTCTTTGACTGTAGACTGGTCAAATGTCTGGAGTAGCTAGAAGATATCAAATAAAAAAGGGAAAGCAGAACAGGAATCTTAAACAGAAGATTCTGGCTGCCTAGATTTATGGCGCATAGTGAATGAGTCAAGTTCTGTGCCCCTGTCACCTCCCAAAGACCTGAGGTCTTGCTAAAAGGTTGCAGAAGACAAGCTGGCAGCAAGAGGAGGGATGACAGTGGCACACACAGAGCACACACAAGAGCCAGGGCTGTTGGCTGAGCTCTGACCTAGGCCGCCGGAGCAGCACGTTGGGATGGGTGTAAAATGAAGCCCTTGTCTCACCATGTTCAGCTTCTGGCTAGTTCAGTAGTTCCCAGTACAGTTGGCCAGGGCCCAGAAAATCTCTCTACGGATATTTAATTCTCCTCATGCACACCCCATAGAGGAGATAGATTTGAGCCAGGGCTCATGTCATTGGGAATTCCCTAGACATTGGCTCGTAATATAAAATGTTTTGTTTTACCAGGTGATATATCTAAATTTGCTAAAAATTCAGTATTACCTTTTCCTTTATGACTAGATCTTTTCTTCAAAAGAGGTGTTGGCTCCTAAACCACTTAGGGTCTTAAGTGATGCCCATCCATCACCTCTTGTTATACTGAAGATTCCACGTCTGTTTACAAAATGTTCAAAGGGGGAGGAATTTGGGAGCTGGCCTGAAATCCCTGCTGTGTACTTTTAGCCGACACGTCTCTCTGTTGATTGCAAAATGTTTTATAGCTCCTGTTTTCTTTTTTTCCATACTTCCATTCATTCTTTCCACAGCTCCTTGTTCTCTCCCCTGAGATAACTGTGGTCACATAACAGATTAAACCTAAAATGGCAAGTTTGGAGATTTTCTTATCTTTTTCTTCTGTGTACCACACAAGTGCACCAAGTAATAAATTTTCCTTAAAATTTTCCCTGCCCATAGCATGAGATGCTTCCCATTCCACTAGTTCTATTTTATCTGCAGAGCCTGTAGCTGAAGTGTCATGTGATTTCAAAGGAAACAAAAGCTGTATGAATTGTGAAGTTATTTGGTAGGAGAGGAGAAATGCTCCTGAATGTTTGCCAAACATAATGTTTAAATCCTTTTGTAATACAGGGGAAGTCTGAAAAGCAACATCTCCCAAAGTGAATTGGATACTAGGCCGTGATCATACAGACTCTCATGTAACAGTATCACCAAGGGAGGCTTAAATTGGAATTGGATTCAATCAATATGGACAAATTTGTGCATGCAAATCTGCAAATTAAGAAAAGGTAAATCTGTTCTACAATTATATCCAAAAGGGAGTGAATTTTTTCAACTTACAGAACACTGGAAGGTGTTTTGCTGCTGGCAGTGTAGCCAGAGCTATGGCATGAAGTAGGGTCATTAAATAAAACTTATATCAAGAGATATTTTTTTTTAAGCTGCCAAGGATAAAGATTTTCTTAGAGAATGTCTCTCTTAAATTATCACACAAAAGCTTTTACTGCTATGGAACATAAGGGTTCCTGTGCTTTAGACTGCAGAATTTGAGTTGCCTCTTAGTGTTGAGGGAGAGGGAAACTCATTCTGCAAACCAAGGTTTCTCATTGTTCCTTGCACTGTTTTTACCTCAGCGACCGGTGTGTGTGGGGGCAGCACACCAAATAAATTTTTCGCAAATGTCTACAATGGCATATGATCATCAGAGCAAGATGTGGAGCCTGCCTCTGCAGTTGGCACAGTTTTATGGGTCATAGTAAATGGAGCTTTGTGGGTGGCCTGGACCCAGCTCTCTGCGCTGCTGTGTAGACAAAGTCTGCACTCACTACTCCACCAGAAAGTAATAATCTGTGGGCTTTAGGGAACTCTGTTCTTGCAGGTAGGCAAGAGCAGAGGTTATGTCTGTTTTCTGGGAGTTGCTCAGTTCTTCATGGAGATCTGAGGATGGCAAACTCCTCTGCAGTCCTGGTACTGAGCTCTCCTTTTTTCTTGCCACCCTGACTCTCTCCCATGATTGGTTCCTATCTATCTCTCCACTTAAATCCTCTTCCTCTTCTCTGATTACCCTTCTCATCCCAACCCCGGCCTTCTCCCTTTTGACTTTCTCTCCCCTTTCCTCAGAGTGCCTGGCTCTTCCTGGCACCCCCACTCTCCATCTCTACCATGACTGATGTCCTCAACACTGAGTGGAGACAGATAGCCACTATTCGATATCCCTGTTGCCACATATCTACATTTCTATATTGGGAGGAAACTTGCCAAAGTCCTGATCCTTCCACAGCAAACTGAGACCTATCACCAGCTGGTAACAGCTTGCAGACACAGCTTGCTGACTCAGAAATATTCCTGACAGCAACAAAAAAGCTCAGATTATCAATCCTTAATATCATGAAAACTTTAAATCAAATCCGTTCCAGCATCTGGTTACTGATCAAAGCAAATCCTTTTGGGTTTTTTTTGTTGTTGGGGTTTTTTTTTAAATAGGGAGAAAAAAATATTTATTTCCTGATAGATTTAACAACCTGAAATTAAGGAGACCATTTATATCATGTTAGGAGACTGACTCATGACCACCAGTGAAGTGTGAATCAATGATCCTTCTTAAAGAAATCCAATGACTGCCCTACAGAGGATCCCACCAAGCCAGACATAACACATCAGCATTCCCTGTATATTCCTCAGCAACCAGGAGGTCCTTGAGTTCATAATTTTCTGGTTTAGCACAGAGGGAGAGACAAATGCCCAAGGTTTGTGAATAACTTCCTAACCTGCTTCTGGTTTTTTTTCTCATTCATGATGACATATGGATAAGAATCTTGGGCTCTTTCTGACTGGTTCTCTGGAAGGAAACTGGGCAGTGGTTAAACTGGGATTATTTAGATAGCCAAAGGAAAAATCATTTGGGGCATCACATGACTGTCTTATGATTTCACTTAAGCACTTTGCCACAGACTGCAGTCTTATTTTGCTAGGCCCATAGAAGCATGTACGAACAGGTACTTATATTGCCAACCTTGACATCTAAGAGACTGCACTTAAGGAAGATCTTCTGCCAGTGATAGCAGGCCTGTTTCTAGTGTCCTTTCCAACTTTCAGGCTGTTTTCTAATTACTTCCCCCCAAAGTGCTGTGACAAAAGGCAGACTTTAGTAAGATGCTTTGCTCCCTTTATGTCTGCCTTACTTGGACCTGAAAGGACATTGGCTGAATATTTGATATCCTCAGAAATCCTCCAATTACAGCGAAAGCTGCCAATCTACAGACCCTTGTGAATTCTCACTGTTCACACACAATATGATTTTTTGGATTGTGAATCAGGTTCACAGCTACTTACCACTGCCAGCTCTTTGTTGTTTGTAATACTGTGCTTCCTTTTCTTCCCTGTAAAGCAGTGGGAGCCACAAGTAGCCTAGAACAAATGCCTGGTCAGCTGTGAGGAAAATCTGAGACAGAGATCGATTCCCAAATCTGGCAAGTAGTAAAGAGAGAGAGTAAAGAGGAGATAAAAGAAGCTGTGTCATACAAATCTTATGTCCAAATGACTCCAGGTAGGCTAGTATTGCTCACTGTTAATGAAATTACATGTTGTTTCAAAGAAATTAGAAGTTGGTGAATTTTAGAACAGTTTAAAAAGTTGGCCTTAAATGGAAAGGGATTTTACTTTACCTACTGCAGAGCTTCTGGTCTTTTAGAGTTTAGTCAAAAATCCTGATGAATTGCTGATGTTTTCATAGAATCGTAGAATCATCAAGGTTAAAAGAGATGTCTAAGATCATGCCGTCCAACTGTCAACACAACACTATTGCTATGATCCCATAGTCACTAAACCATATAACCCAGTGCAAGATCCAGATGTCTCTTAAACACCTTCAGGGATGGTGACTCTGCTATCGATAGGACTGATTATATTTTAGTCATACGTGGTAAAATGACTATTGCTTTTTTTCAAAAAGTGCATATCAGGAGAATCTAGTTGACAGCACTCAGTAAAAAACCATATTATCTTCAGTTTTCATGTTTGAACTTTTCATGCTACAGCTCAGTACAGTCTCAGCTGAATCCCCAGTTGTGTCCATATGCAGAACTTACATATGAGCAACATTTATGTGTTGTAAGACTACGGGTTTTTTGCATCATTCTTTTGAACCTGGAGCATTGTGAAGCTGTAGCATATGAAATAAATGGAGTACAACTGTGATGAAGGTGAACTATAGTTCAAGAAACACAGGAAGGGAAGGAAGCAGAGATTTCTGCAAGTGACATCACTTATGTTCACAGCTTTCTGTTTCAAGTAACCTCACATCTAGTAAGATACTCTGTCTCCTCAGAGAGTTTTCAGTCCCCTTACTTCCCTGAGCCAACTGATATTCCCTCTCTGTCCCATGGAGGTCTTCAGAATGAGATGAAAAATATTAAATTGACAATTGCTTGATTGACTAGTAATTGACCATTATGAACTTTAAATTATTCAGCTGTACTCATGTCTTGGATGTCATTTTGAGGGACAAGATTTGCAAGAGTGGTTCAGCAAATCAGCCTCCACATGGAGAATGCAATCGCCACAGGTCCATCCTCTCAAGGAAAGCAGTATAAAAGCTGTACATGTAAGTCAGACAGATTAAATAAAAAACAAGCTCAATTTATGTTCATTGACTATCTGGGGAATGAATACAGTTGGCCCTCTTGCACTTCGCACCTCCCATATTGCAGCTTCAGATCTTAGTGGCATAATTTTTAGCGATGTAGGAGACCCATTTCACAACTGCGCGTGTGCGACCGGCCGCTGCAGAGGCGGCCACAGTGGTGGCATGGGCGGTGGTGGTGGCTTCGGCGGCAGCAGGAGCAGTACGGGTGGCGGCAGCAGCACAGGTGGCGGTGGTGGCCGCGGGGGCAGCACAGGCAGCGGCAGCAGCGCGGCCGCCATTCAACGTGGAAGTCGGGCTACATGGATCCTGATTAAGACCGCGGGTGCGCTATATAGGAATCCTGACTGTATATGACTAATCAGGACTGCCAAACTGGACCATTGCTCCTTCTCCCAGGTTCAACAATCATCAGTTAAAGCACTTGTGTTAGGTATCTGCTGCAAGATCTCAAAGAAATGGAGGGCTACTGGCCACATGTGTAAATTTCCCCACGGAAAACTTCACTTAAATGATAGACTGCCTCATATCTGTCTTCAGATAATAGGGAAACACAGTGGAAAATCCTGTATACAACATTCTCAGTCCTGACTTTGCTTTATTAAGTCAGACCACTAATGACTGATAGTTAGCCTATGAATCGAAGCAGTTGCCTGCACAAGGTGTCAGATAACTGAAATAACAAATAAGGATGTAAACGATAGGGGAGGTTATCAATCATTAGGGGATTTTTTTTAAAAAAGCTAATATTGCCAGGTAGTACATTTATAATGAACAATTTGATTTGCTCCACATCTGGATTTCCTGGCTTTTGTTCAAGATAAGAAAGAAAGCTGACTTGTCCTGAAAGGGTATTTTAATGCAGAGTTCTGCATTAATATTACGTTTCGTCTAGGCGTTGTATGTTAATACTTCAAACATGCATTGCTGGCAGTATGAGCATGGCCTAGTTTTTTAATGCAAAAGATCAAGTTTCCAAGTATTTTTGAAAAGCCTGCATTACCAGTTTCTGTTGGAAAAAAAAAAAGAAGGAGGAGGGAATTAAATAAATAAAAACACCTGGCAACCTCCATTGTTGGTGTAGAGCAGGCAAGTCATGCAAAACCACTTAAACTGAGAAGGTTTTTTTCTGAATTTAATCAGTAGAATTGCAACAAATGTCAACAGTAAGCTCCTGATAAAAAGCCAGAACAAGCAAGACTCTAAATGCCTAGAGACTGGAAGAAACAAAATGGAGAGTAAATAAAGTGATCTTCACTCTTCACATAATTTAAAGACTTTTGAAGTGACTAGTTTAAACAAAATTATAAAATAAAAACATACAAATCTTTCTATTTGCCAGTTTTGGTCTTAGAAAACAATGGTGTGCTGGGAAAAAGTATGGAACAAGCCATCACTAGAGGAGTAAATCACAAATTACCTCCAAAATAAAAATTAAAATTAAAAAAAGAAGTTAATGAGAGTCAGAAGAATTTACAAAGTTATGATGGTAGTCTCAGACACTGGGAAGATCTGGGACAATTTGCCCAGTGACTTACCAAGTATATGTCTCTGCAGTGCTTATGGCTAAAAATTGTGAAGTATCATTGTGTTTTGAGGAAGAAAGTGCATAAAAGCCAGGTTTTGAAGAGCAATCACAAAGTTTGGTAGATGAATGAAACCAGGTGCTGCAACAGCACATGTCAAAGTACAGAACAGCAGTGCAAGGAGAACAGAGAAATCAGATGTGAATCCAGAGGGGCCAGGAGCTTCAGGTGTCAACCATAACGCAGGAAGAGCATGGTGGGCACAGGAGAAAACACTGTGGGGTTCATCTTGTGAATGCTGCCAGTAGTGAAGTCTGAGCTCTGTGGCAAACAGCAGGGGCCAAATATTTATTCAGGCAGTCTCAAGCAGTTCAAATAGATTGCTGATAGAAAGGCATGAATAAACCACCATTTGGCTCAGTGCCATGATTTTCACTTTGTTGAAGGTTTGAGTTGAATAACTCTTCCAAAATAGGCTGCTGGATTTAGACAGGGTTTCCTTGTATTTAAGGTACTTCATTGAAAGGGCATTGAAATGGTAGGGCAAAATATGCCAGAGATGGACTGAACCCAGAAGTTTTGATTTGATATCCAGCTTTAGAGTGTTCAAAATCACACAATAGCCTTCTATAGAAAGAGAAAGTGCTGTTTCTGTCTGCCATTTCTCACAAACACAGGATCTGCAAAGTGTGACATGAACATCAGCAAGTCAGTTGATATGCCACTCAAGAAAATAGCTATCACTTACTGGTGACTTTTTTTTGAATCCTAGTTTGGAAAATGAAAACATAACCTATTTGCCTCTTGGCATGTATCCACGAGTTACCAGAGCCTTGCGTGAACTCTTGCTCTACAACAGCAGAAATTTTTACATTGATTTCACTAGGTCAGAATTTTATCCTGTAAAACCAGAAGAATAGTAAGTGTAGCTAACTAGGAGCACACAAAAATAAGTGCCTCTTTTCTGTTTCTGTGCTAATGTGACCTATGTTGACAGAGTAACCAGACTATTTGTTTCCATAAATATCCAGAAAAATCACAGTAATAGCTGATAACCTTCCCTAAAGTAGTGACTGTAAGGTTAAATAACTTTAAAATCTCAAGTTTGAAATGTACACTGGTTTGTAATACTCTTTATTCATAGAATTTCTTATCTTTTTATTTTTCCACTTTTACACAAGCTCCACAGAATTTCCTGGAACTACCGACCTACATCCTTGAGGTGCAAATTCTGCTCTTCTGGTCCATGCCATAAAAAAAAGTGCTGCATGTAATGTTTGAAAGCAATTTTATTTGCTATGGACAAGTGCAGGCTATGTTTTTGCGGCAGGACTTCCTTCATAGTCTCTTATATCTACTGAGCCAGTTTCTGGTTTTCATGGGTCTTACGTTTTAGTATAGAAATACAAAGAAATGTTTTGTCTTTTCAAAGGACAGAAAGAGTTAAGAGAGGGAAAGTCATCCACAGGATACATAAGTCCCTAACTAGCTCTGACCTGTGGTGACAATGCCGTACTACATTCATAGTTTATTTATTTTCATTTTTGTTGAATGGCTTCCATTAAAGCTATGCGGTATTGATGCTGCTAGGATTCTTGCATTATCTAAATAAATTAAGCAAAAATGAGGATTGTTGGGCTTCATTTCTGTTGACACATGTTTTCAAAGTATTATTTGGTTTCAAAACCATACCCAAAGAGATAAAATGACGAAATAATAAAACATTCCTCCTTGTTTGCAATAAAAAGAGTCTCTCATGGTAAAACGTTGGATGCAGTTGAAGCCTATCCTCAACACATAGTAGAGATTTGTGAGAAAATAGAAACCTGTCTGAGCAAATACTACCAAGGCAAGGAAAGCCTGTAAGGAGAAACCAAAACATCAGTCCTGATCCTACCTCTCCTCAAGTCAGTAGGAAGATTTGTGAACCTCATTACCTAGAATTGAATGTCTTCAAAAATATTACTCAAGGCAGAGAAAGTAAATGCAGTGAAAATAAAAGTAAACGGAAAGCAAACTTCCTTGCGTCATACTATTCTTTTTTCCATCTGGCTGATATTTAGTATTGTTTATTATTAGCAGAAACCCTTTGCTGCAGCTCTCACAGTTTTAAGTTTGAACAGGAGATACATTTGTCATTATGTGAGCATATACATTTGTCATTAGACCATAGCTATAGAAATTCAATTAAAAATATGACATTTGATCAGCATGAGCAACAGAAATGTACTGACATCCCACAAAAATCCCTGCAAGATTTTGGCTGCAGAATACTGTCCCAGCCACAACACAATGTTAGAGACCACAACAACTCCAGCATGACCCTACTTGCAGCATCAGCTGCAACCCAGGAGAGACTGATTTAAACAAACAAAGCTCATATCTAGTGCCAAGGAAAGGCTGTCTCGTGTACTTCTAATTCCAAGATCATATTAAATAGCATCTGCAGAAACTCAGGAATAAGCACCGTAACAATGAAAGAATCAGACCACAGGTCCAGCTGGGTAAGTACCACAGTTCCAACAGTGGCTATTAGCAGTTGTTTGGAATAGAAGATAAACCCTCATACACACTGAGGTTTAAACCGTTCAGCTTCCTGTGACTGCCTTTCTGTTTCACTGTACTGAACACCAGGGTGACTTTTGCACAGATACCCTCTACTACATTGAAAAGGGTGAAAGCCCTGGGAGACTCCCAAATATTTTGCAGCTGGTTTTAGGTTTTGGGTGCTCTTTTTGTGTTGATTTTTTTGTTGGTTTGAGATTTTTTTATTGGTTTGTTGAGTGTCTTTTTCTGAGAAACAGAAACATGGAGGGGGGGAACAATAAGGCTAAATGACTTGAAGCATGGATAGGAAGTTTATTGCTAGAAGCATGACTGGAACTCAGGAAATGGCTAATCATTCCAGTCCTCCTTGAGAAGCTGTAGAAAACTGGAGCCTGGACAGCAGCAGGAGTCTAGACAAATGGTAAAGGTTTCAATGAAAATTTGTCTAACATCCTTATGTGTGGTTTGGGTTTTCATTCTCTCTGGAGATTTTCGACCTATTTTGAAAGAATAGGATATTCTCTTGTGTATTATAATACAGTGAATCCCCGCAGCATCGCGATATTTTTTTTCATAGTCCGGCTNCAGCAGCCCCCGCCCCGCAGCAGCCCCGATAGCCCGAGATACCATGCTGGGATGCCATGGGCACGCGCATTGGGGTCGGGGTGGGGGAGCAGCGGCGCGGGGTTTGTGCTGTGAGAGCACAGCCGCAGCAGCCCAGAAAAGCCAACAGATTCTCCGGGGGGGGGTTGTCTCCTGAGTCAGACGGGGCTCAGAAACGATTCCCTTTGCCCCCCTATGTTGACCGTCTGAGGAGAGAGACAGAAAATGGTCTGGAGCGCTCCGGACTGCTGGGGGGGTGGAGCAATGGGCGTGGCCTGCATGCATATTAACGACCTGCACTTCTTTGCGAGTTTGGCTTTCTGCGAGACCTCTGGGCTGTCCCCTTCCTCGCGAACGAGGGGGTTTAACTGTACATGTTTTTGGTTGGTGGATCTGTAGATCTTAAAAAAATACTGAGTTAATCTTCACAACTGGTGTTGAAGACCCCAAATATTTTGTGTAATTAAAGACTGTATGATCTGAAGTTTGTTCCTAGAGACCATCCAATGTCTAAGCCAACGAAACAAGACTGTGCATGACAGACCTCACAGGAGGTGGCCAGGTGTAGACACAACATTTTTAATGTAATATTGTCAGCATATGTTGTTCTATCAAAGCAAAATATTTTATTAAAGTTACAGAATTGCAATGATGTTTCTGTTTAGAAGAGAGCTTCTAAACACTAGTCATGCAGAAAAAAAGTCCTGATCTAATTTTTTCAATAATGTTTTCAACGAAAAGCTAGTTATATCAATATAATTCCCCTCCACAGAACACCCCAGAGACTTAGTTCTCCTTCCAATTTAGAACAAGTTTTTGGCCCTGAAAGCTATAGCATGGTTGTCACTGCATGGTTACTCCTTGACCTTGTCAAACACAATCAAACACCTGTAACACATCCATAAGGCTGTGTGTGTGCCACTGTAGATCCATCTGCAATGTATTACATCCTAATTTATTACTATGGGTGGCTTTCAAAGGAGATTCATTAGACAGACAGAGTCTATTGCACAGTTAAGAAACTGTTTTTCTTCCCACCCTTCTAATTTTCTCTTCTCAGATTTCTCTTTCCTTTCATGCTATGGCAGGGATATTAAGTGCTTGTGATACAATATTTGGTCCAAAACCAGTCATTCTGTTCTGGGCAATTAATGTGGGTGGTGAGCAATACCTGACCCAAATTTTGTGGGCTGGATAAACCGTAAGAAGTGGTTAATTATCTTCTACAGACCATTTCTGTTTAATGAGGGGTGGAATGTCTCATTTATACAGAATAAATCCATGAGTTCTGGCATTGTCCTAAAAGAAACAAAGGAATAACTGTCCCTTAAAGGAACAGGACTTTTCACATAGCTGTCTGTGGCTTAGATCATGAATTGGTGTAGGAGGTCATATGATGGCTCTGGTAAGATTTGTTAATACACATTACTGTGTTCTAGGGATAAAATCAGTGAAATGTATACGTTGCTAAGGTACAGTTCCTGATACAGATTTTCCTTTGTGATTGCTTTCACCTCACACACGCAGAATCACACACAGAATACTATGAGTTAGAAGGGACCCACAAGGATCATCTAGTCCAACTCACCATCTAACGCCCGTACAGAGACCGAACGCACACCCCAGAGGGGTGAACATAAACCTAGTTCCCTCAAAGGCGCACAGGCCACTCCAAGCCAGAAGGGACCCACAGGACCATCCAGCCCAACACCCCCCAGCTAGACCATGTCACCAAGCTCCTCATCGAGTCTTCTCTTATACACCTCTAGTGATGGTGACTCCANTCATACTGTTGGAGTCTTCCCATTCCTCCAGTCTGTCAAGGTCCCTCTGAAGGGCCCTCCTACCCTCCGGCAGTTCAACATTTGCCCTCAGCTTGGTGTCATCTGCAAACTTGCTGATGATGGATTCGATTCCCTCTTCCATATCGTCAATAAAGATGTTGAACAGTGCCGGGCCTAACACTGACCCCTGTGGGACTCCACTAGTGACTGGTTGCCAACTGGATGTGGCACCATTCACCAACACTCTCTGAGCTCGTCCATCCAACCAATTCCTAACCCAACATAAAGTGTTTCCATCCTGTCCATGCTCTAAGAGTTTCTTGTGAAGTTTACCGTGGAAAACCGTGTCAAAGGCTTTGCTAAGGTCCAAATCCACAGTCTTTTTGTCGTCAACCAGTCGAGTCACTGGATCGTAAAAGGAGATCAAGTTGGTCAGGCAGGACCTGCCTCTCCAAAATCCATGCTGACTAGATCTAATCTCCTTTTGTGACAAGTGAAAAATCAGCTACAGTTTTCCAGTATAGCATTTTTTAGCTCTGTGGTTTTATTGTCCCATGTAACATATATAAATCTTCATAAAGGAAGTTTGCTTCTACTAAATCTCTTCTCTGCTTAGAGTAAAGCCATCTCACCTGGTCTGCCCTGTCTGCAGATATAATAGATGTCTTTCTACCTGGGCTGGGACTTTTGAAAACTTCCTTCCTGAATAATATCTGAGATGAGTCCCATGTTTAGTATTCATTGTTATGGTGCAATATATGGAGCACTTCTGCTTTTCTCTAGGGGAACCCACAAATGCTGCCTTTTCATACCACAAATTGGCAGTTTATTGAAAAATCCAACGGCTAAATCACGAAGTTGACGATACTTAGACCCTGTTGTGACATGTTTTTGAAATACATTTTTTTGTCTTTCCTTCAGCCACCCTGGGCACTGCTACACCAAATAAAAATTTCTGTCATTTAAAATAAAATCAAAAAACTCATGATTCTAACGCCATGTTGTCACTTGAGGTTATGATGGTAAACAGTTTTTGACATCTGGTAGGAGGTTACAGCTACTGTCTGAAAAAGTGTCTCTGAAGTTAAAGGCTGATGATATAAAAAATGAAGTTGTCTGATTTATTGTAAGATTGTTTGGTTTAGATCAATCTTTTTGGTATAAGTGAAGCTGCCTCATCTTGGAAAGGAAATTACTTAAAAATTATGTAACATTTCTGAAAGGGAGTCAGACAGTGGGAGATGTGTGCAACTGGCATGTCTTGAGCTGCATTTAACATATGAACTCATCAGTTGGTGAAAGGAAAAACAGCATTTCATAACAGCTTTTATTATGCTGTTTTCTAGAGATGAGGAAATAAAGTGGGTGTGCATAAAGCAATGATGCAAACAGAGGAATTTTCACTTTATCATCATAACCATCACTTTCTCCAACAGCAGAGCCTCCCTGACTCAGATATGTGTTAGGGAAACCAGCGCAAACACCAGTGAGCTGTGAGCCCCCACCCTGCTTATGACACAGTGAACATCTCCCTCCTGCCTCTGTCTGGGTGGAGATTTATTTCTGAAGTAAATGGCACACCATCTAAGGAATAACTGATTCCTCCAGACCTAAAAATGTACAAGTTCCTTGCGTTAAGAAAGTGACTTCCTTAAAGGCTCCCTGTTACACTCCTCCTGAAGTCAGGTGTGGTGCCCCCAGGTAATTGCAGGACCATGTGTCCATCGGGGAGCCCTGCAGATGGACCTTCAGATAACCAGTGCAATTTGCTGGCTGATGTGTGGCTTGACTGCAGCCTTCATCAATCCAGTGTTCCAGGGAGCCCCATGGAGGCAGTGCTGCAGGGTGTCTCCTGTACCTACTGGAAGGTAAGGCACTACCTCACCTTCTTCTCTACTGTTGCTGAGACTGGGGGAAACCTGCTGCCCTACATGGCCTCTCCTGCTTGGCCCAGCTCCACATTGCCTCCAGCATTTATGTCTAAACTACCTGAGGAGTCTTGAACCATATGATATGCACCTGAGGCTTGGTTATAGTTTAAGGAAAGTCTCCTGCCTTCATCTTCAAAATTTGCAGTATATCTTCATAACCCCATGACAAAAGGATGGACGTTTTCTAAGGTTTCCAGACAAAGATGTTTTCTGGGATAACTTTTACTTTAAAAGACAACTTTTGGAGCCTGGTTCAATGACCTGAACAGAGGCACCAGGTACCATTTTAGTGAATTCATGGGTTTCTGTCAAACAGCTGCTGGGCTATGAGGGTCCAAGTTTGCCACAGGTTTTTGTTGCATATGCCTTTTGCAAGTATCTACAGTGTACAGATATCTGCCATGATATCTGAAGCACCTTAGATGGCATTGTATGTGTGTTTAACCAACTGAATTCCTCCATTCTGGATTTAAAATTGCCTAAGCAAACACCTGTTTGGAAGGAAAAATATTCTGGAATAATTCATCCCCTTCCTTGGGGGCCAAGGGCACCACAGGCATGCAAGTGAGGTAAATTATGGGGACAGGAGCACAGGTAGTCTTTTG